>VZTH01003604.1:385285-489015 GCA_013397815.1 Aleadryas rufinucha
TCTCAGGAATAACAAAGGCGCTTGCAAACGCCTTTGCTGAGGGCCACGACCCAGGTGTCAGTCCTCATGCAGGCAGGTTGTCTGGTGCTGTGGCCATACCAAAAAGCATTCTTCTCACATGCTAGACTTACCATTGAAAGTGTTTATTTCAAATGTTGTCACAGAGGAGTCTTACATCTTTCTAATCTAATGTTAACTTCTCCTTGTAGAACCTGCTCTTCAGCCAGAACATACAAATCATGGCATACTGACACGTACTAGATCTAATTAATAAATTCAACATAAGTACTGTGTAGGCTACAGCAGACAGACTGGAGAATAGGTGTTAATATGAATAGCATAGGCTAGATATTGCTTGAGATGTATACAGCTGACATTCCACCACAAGTTACTGATCCAAGTAGTGAAGATATTTTAAACATGGTGTTGGTAAAGACAAGGAAGAGCTGAAAATAACTTTACTTTCAATGACCATGAGTCAATTCAATTTAAATAAAATGAGAATATGAATAAAAATATTTCTGAACCGGGGTTTTAATGCATATTTCAGATGGACAATCTGAAGAATTTTATGATTACTCTGTATAAACACAAGGGAATGGGTCCCAGAGAGGGAGAAGAGCTACTTAACTGAAAGGGCAGTCTTGGCATCTGAACAAATGGATATAAACCATCCAGGAATACATTTAGGCTGTAAAGAAGAAGGCAGTTTTGAATTGTCAGGGGATAGGTTCTGGCACAAACTTAGTAGCTGTGGCCACGCCAAAAAAGTTTGAAGTTGTCCAAGCGTATGCTGTATATAGTTATTAAAGATGGAGTTTGATCAGTGTATTAAAAAATTATTAGGATGTGTTTCTCTGCGAGGCTAAATTCAACAACTCTGGGCCTTTAAGATAACTGCAAGAACTCAGATGTCTTGCATCAAGTGTCTTCAGACACCAGAAACCCAGGATCATCACTTTTTTCAGCATATGAGCTTTGCAGTAGCTGCAGAGCTGGACACACAGTGCAAACAGCACTCAACTGAGCCTCGGGGCAGGAGCAGCACTGAAGTCACTCACTATAGTGCTCCAGGCTTGAGCACTACAGGCATTTTGCTGAAAAGCTTCAGATTTATCTTCTTTTGACCATAAATTTAGCAAATCTCTCTTCCTGGCTAAACCCTGCCCTGTACTGTGGTCAGCAAAGCCCCCTGCTGACTTCTTGCCTACAGTTACACTCTGTGAAACCAGTTCAGCTTGCATAACCATGAAGCTCACAACCAGCAAGGCTTCCTGACGCTGTTACCGAACTCCATACACACCACTGTAGCCTTGGACTGCAGGGGGTTGTCTACATGTCACCTTGTATGTGCCATGTGCACCTAACAACAGTTGCTTATTAGTAATGCATTAATGAATCAGCCCGCACAGACTACCGCTTCAGAGAAACATCTGCTATGACGTCCTGGTTGTGTTCACAGTTTCATTTACATGACCACTTGAGGGTGTTTGACAGCCATAATTAGAAATGATTGGAAAATGGGGTAACTCACCCATCCAGTACATGAAATAGCATAGGTCAGCCCTCAACATCTGAGACAGGGAATTAAAAATTGCCACCAAGAATTCAACCAATTGTTATCTGACCTCCACTTTGTTGTTGTGCCATGAAAGGAACACAAACAATAAAACTACTTGCAAGAGGAAATGAAATAAAAGAAGGTGGGGGTAGGGAGTGTAGTTTTCTTAAACGTTCAGAGCCACTTCTCCCTCTGTATGGCTGCCCTTGGGTGCTGGTGCAGAACACTGACTCAGCACACTGGGTGGCAGGTGGGGAGCAGTGAAACACCTGCAGTACAAACAGCTGCCAGGCAGATACCTGCACCTGCTCTAGGTCACTGTCCAGCAGGAGAAATCCCTCCTGTACAAGATGATTGAAAGATTCAAGAAATTGCTTGGCAGTGGTTAAGATCATTAGCCACTGGTGAGATTTCTCCACTGTAAGCTGAGATGCAGGTTCATGGCCTCTGTGACATTCTCTGCCAAAGCATGACTATGATTCCCAGAATAGAATGCATCACGATAAGGAAATATGATTTAATATTGAAATGAGAAGTGTTTTAAGATCAACAATTTATAGGCATTGAAGTCCCCATCAGTGGGTGTGACAGTCACACCCTGTGCCCTCACTTGAAGCTTTGTGTCCCCCATGTACTTCAGTGGAGAAAGTGACTTTTCAGAAGGAGTGACTGAATTCAAGTAGAAAGATGATACAATGAACAAATAATTATTCTGTCGTGAAGCAAGACAAAAAGAAGCAGTTGAGTGCATGAGGGGGGGAGGGGGAGAAAGGGGAAGGCTCTTGCCTCTCTTGTCTTTTGTAAAGCATTAATGTTCTGCTAAAAAATGCCCTAGAGTTGAGTCAATGCCATGCTTTCCTTGACATGCAGGAACTTTGTCTTTTTTGAGACAGTGGGCAGAAAACTATTGGGACAAATTATCCAAGTGTTAAATCTGCTCAGGATTCACCAGTTTCTCCCAGGGCTGGGAAACCTTTCATGTACTCTATCAGAAGACTCCATCTAGTTCTATATGGGAAGATCTACTTCCAGACTGGTTTCATTCCCCTTTTTAAAATCAGCACCTTCCCAAAGCTAGCTTCCACCCAGTTCCCCATCTCCTCTGAACGAGGGGCCCATACTTGGATCTCAGACTGGTTTGTGAGATAGGAAGAAAGTGGGTCAGGGTTTGAAGCACCTTTATTCTGCAGGCAAGGGGGAGTGGGCAATGCAAAGCTAGAGGCCTGCCGAGGGGAGGATCTGAATATGAGGAGGAGACAGGGAGCTGGAAGGCAGCAATATGGGGCAGTCTCCCCTGAAGAAAAGGTGGAAGTGGAAAGAGGCAGCCTTGTTACTGAGTTGGAATGCTAAGATTTAACTAAAGTAATTACAATCATTTAAATCTGATTTCCCAAGCAGTGCTAGCCGATATTGCAAATGGGCTGGCAGAGAGGGTAGACAAGTTCTGAACAGACGATAAAGGCATCGACTTTTGTATAGCTCCTCTCAATGCCCCTGAGGCACCAGCATACATCTTTATGTCTGCACAGCTTGTTGTGTGCTATTCTTCACTTATCTCTGCTTTAGCTCTTCCTGATCCCTTAGCAGCTTTCCTTGGAAGAAAAGAGAAATGGACAATAGGCCCCGAGACCGCTTGGCTGCATTGCTTTTTCATTCAAGTTGACATTTGGCAGCAAGACTTTGCTGCCTTTCAGGAGCTGATGTCTTATAGAAGCTAATGGCAGCAGAGGTATCAGGGGCTTTGCCTCCCCCACTGAGCCCTGCGTGGTGGGAGAGCCCTGGGGACTGAAACTGGTAACACTGGAAATGTTTTTGTCTTTTGTCTTTTTCCTGTTAGAGAGAGGTCTACTCTTACCTAGGGCCAAGCCTATAAGATTGCTGAGCCTTCTAAACTCATTGCTTTTGACATGGCAGACTTGATAAATTCTGAAATATTTGAAAAAATATGGAGTAATTCTACATTAATTTTTTTAATATCTTATTATAATATCTCTATATTGGCAAGCACATCTCATCTTATATTTGCTATCAAGTCTGTCTGATCAGTAATGTGTCCCATTCTGTTCAGTACAACCGTAACAGTCCTTGCCTTGGTGCCTTGGTAATCCCGATACTCCTACCAGTTCCTAACTGGAAGGGTTAACTTTGGAATTTCACTTCCGGAGAAGTATATTTCTGTGCCTGTATTTTTTTCACTCTTGTTGATTAACCCCAAGATTTGCACTATACAGCAAAGTTTACCAGTACAGTAGTCAGCAAATCTTTGTGTGCATGCACATGAAGTCCTGACAAGGTTTATGATATCTATATGTAATACCTCTTTGAACATTTTAGAAGTCCAGGACATGTACAATTCTAGTGCTGCAATGCCTCTGAGGTAAAGTAATTCTTAGTACTTCCAACACAGCGAACAACCATAGCAAACAACTGTGCTGATTTTCAGCACTGATGCCCAGAAGTCACAGAAAGTAGGTCTCCCTCCACTCAAAACTTCTAGTATATGCCTATTAATATACCACTCCTGGTGATTTCTGCCTTAGAAATTATGATGTATGGTCAGACATTGAAAGGACTGGAACAATATAAGGCAAAGCAGCAATGCAAGGCAAAGGGAAAAATACAACAGGGTCACAAAACCCACTGAGACTGACAAGGGCTGTCAGAAAAGCTGAGTGGGTACTTGCAAAGTTGTGTATGAGGCTTGAGGTGACCTGTGAAATCCCTCGAGGGCATGCTGCCCTCTGGCTCATTTAGAAGAATGAACCGGGAGATGTGTTGTTTCCAAAGGGAGTAAGAGGATTCTAACCAAACTGGATCCAGAGATGGGACCAGAGGAAAGAAGAATTTAACTGGGATTGCAATAACTGTGTCTTCTTTCAAAAATTTTCATAGGTCCTGGAGCCCCATGTCCTTTTCTACAAATAAATAATGGCTGAAAACATGTATAATAAAATTGTTTCCTGAAGCAACTGCTTTAGTTTCACTCTGGTAGGCATCAGAAAAAACAATTTCACAAGCAACTCAAAATGTTCGTGAATGCATCAGGCGGCAAGTGCTTCTATCACTGCATTGCAAGCAATTGAAAGACAGCATAAAAGGCATTAGAGCATTTCAATAAATGTACAGGAAATATAACATCTGCCTTGTAAACAATCCAGTATCTTGTCATTCAAATTACTCGGTTTTTGAAAATAAATGTCTAGAAGAGACATAAGCCTCAAGAACTCATCCCATCAGAATCACCACTGGCTACAGTAATTTAGCAATCTTTAATGCATCATTCATACCTCTACTATTTCCATTACCCATGACACCCATAAATTCATTTCTCAGTCTCACAGGTTGATTTGCATTGGAAAGTGGTACTAAAAAGTGACGGGGTTGAAAGCTTGTGACCTATCCCAAACAAGTGTATTGGAAGTATACCAAATTTACTTCAGAGTTCATGACAATCTCTATGAAAATCTTTAGTTTGGGGAAGTACATTCTTAAATCTCCTGACAAACACCCTAACTATGATGATGAAGACATGGATAGATGGAAAATAGGTTCTCTAATTCTCACCAAGTATGAGCTCAAAGTATGAAGGAAAGGAGAGGATGGAATGCTTAGTTCAGTTGAAACACAGAGACTCCAGAAACACAAATGGAAGTGCACAAGATGCCATGAAACTCCGGAGACATCAAATAAAGAGACTGTAAAATCAAACTTCCTTAAAACTTGTACAGCAGCAGTCATTCTGTATGGACTCCATATATTTGGTATTGAAGACAAAATACCATGTCACAATTTGCATCTCATTAAGCCCAAGAGAAACATAAAAATTGCTGAGACAATCTGTAATTTGTGCAGAACCCTGTGAAGATGGGACACTACAGTTTTGCAGTGGCCTGAGACCGGAGAAGTGGACATCCAACAGTGCCAAATAAAAGTAACCTCAGCTGCTGGTATACTCTATATATTCTGTTGATATATTCTGTATATTCTAAACTGAAAAAATACGTAAGAGCTACCTCACTGACCAGAGAAGTTTTACTGACCTTGCCCAGTGGTAAACTGGACAATAAGAACAAAGTATTTTTATTTGGATTCATTGCTAGAATCATTTTTGTTTAGCAAGAAAGTGCTATGTTGAATTGTACTAATAGTGTGACCATGGGAACTAGGTAATAAGGTGCTGCTATAAATTTGGTGGAAGTAATTTGTGTATTCAGGAATTACATTTTCATGTGTTAACTTCTGTGCTCCCAAAACTGAATGCATGAATTACTTAAAAGGCACAGTTAAGGACTGGTTCTTTGGAGCTTTGTCTTGTTTGCCTGTGGGACTCCTGTGATGTCCCTGTACCAGCTTGGGGGTACCTTGCTTCTGCCTAGCAGGGCTATGACAAGCAGGGCAAATATCCTTATCTCATCAGTTCAAATAAAAAAGTCTTTCTGCTTAAGCAAACCATTATTTCTGTAATAAAATCCTTGTGGCCAGTCAAAAACAAACTTCAGAAATTTAATTATTCTGATTGAATATAACCAACCCGATCTGACAATGAGCAGACTTTCAGTCAGATCCTGTGCAAAGCCATACTTGGAGCCTTGTGCAGAAAGACACAATAATGGCCTCACTTTCTTGGCTTTCAGCTTCTCTCAAAATAGATATGTGGCCCCAACATCCTTTGCCAGCCAGGGCTGCCAGCTATAATGCCTTCCTTCTTACCAGGTCAAAGTAGCTCTCATTTTTGTTAGTACTGAGTGAAACATTTCACCTGAAACTTTTTTTGCCAATAAAGAGTGCAGCAGGTCAGTGGAAACATTTCAAGCATTCAGGTTGATCATTGTGAACTCTACTGACTGAATATAACCCAAAAGCATTTCTGAGAAAAACTGTAAGTGCTCTGTTTTTATTGAGAATCCTTCAAAAATAAAGTGCATTTTCATCAGAGGTAGAAAAGATGTTATTCGAGGTTTATTGGCAATTGATTTTTCTTGCCAAGTTTGCCACCATTCTTTTTTATCAAATTCCTATATACTTCTAAAATTATTCTCACCACTTTTGCTTAACTTGCTGACCCTTCCTGGTCACTTGGTTATCCATAAAATGGTTTGTAATTCTGTAATATAGCCCACATTTTCTTGCTCTGTGCATATTGGCTAATGCAAGATCTGAGTACTTTGTTTTCATATTGACAAGACATACGGTAATTTTTCCTGTGATTTCCCTCCACTCCTGCATCTTATCCATCAGCATGTCTTTCATCCTCTTATATTTGTTTTATTGATTACAGATTTCTTCTTTACCTTCTCTCACGCCTTTGGTGTCTTCTTAATCTTGATTAGGAAACTAATTAGATTAAGGTTATCACTGCTCAGACAGTTATCACGTCACCACCATCTGTTGCTCAGGATATTTTTTGTCTCTGCCAATCCTCTTTCTACATAGCACACAATGGGTGGGGTTTATACATTGTCTGCAACACAACAGACAGATTATATTCAAGATTCAACATTTACCTACATATTTGTCTGAAATGGGGAAGTGAAAAAAACCTCTCTCGGAGATGGGTGCCAGTATTAAATATTTTTGGGTACCTGTGTCTTATCTGTGATGGTGAGGACACCCAAGCAGCCTCCAGTGTGAATGAATACCTGCTGAAGACTGAGGTAACCTGTCTCATGGATGAAACTCAGTTAAAACTCTACAATTCAAACTCAACCAGTCAGGATCCTCTCACGTCCCCTCCAGTACAAGAGTGCCACTGTAATGTGCCCCTACATTGAATGAGGCAGGTAGGAGCATTGGCTGGCTGCAGCTTCCATGGCTTCCAGAGTTCCTGCAGAGAGACAACCACCCCCCAAAGGAGCTGAATGGGGACATAAAAATGAACAGTTTACCATGGTTTTGGTGTGGACCCAAGATGTAAGAGATTTAAAAGGGACTACAGTAAACATATCTAGAGTACAGGAGGGTGGGATAAGAGGTGGCATAGGATGGTCTTCCCAACGTTGGGAAGTGCTCCTGAGCTCTCATTTCTTCTCAGTCTTCCAGTCTGCTCCTTGATTTTTCTGTTCAAATACTTCCTCTAACTTCCCTGCAAGGATTTTGCCCACTTCTCCGTCCATCATTTCCACGTGCTTCCTGCAGACATTTCTCCATCTTCTCCTGCCTATTTTCTTCCTCCTTGAACATGTCAGCAACATTTGCAGGCTGATTGCTCCCTTGTCAGTCACTCAGACACATTCCTGCTTTCCCTTTCTAGTGAGCTGTAGATGCATTTTTTTTCTCATATCTTCGTGTTGGGACCTGGCTTTAGTTGGCTTTATTTGGGGTTTGCAGGGCTTTAACTGTATCTGAATGCTTTACGTGCCGACACATTTGGGGCCCAGGCCACTCTAACTGTCCCTAGTCTCTATTGTTCATGCATCAAAACCCTCACAAACCAGTAACAAATATAAGTGCTAAACACTTCTCTGACAGTTTGTTTTAAGATTGCCATTTTTTTTGTTTCAAATTATTAGTGCACAAGAGGCGCCTCACTGCCTCGCTCACCTTGATGGCAAAAAGGGGTCCCACGAGGACATCCCTCTTGCAGTGCCAGTAGGCAGGAGCATTGTGTTGTCAGAGCTCTGTCACTTCCAATAATGCATCCAGCCTCTACAGAGCAACAGCCCTTTGCTGATATGAAACTTCTTTGTAACAGACTCTGTAACACTTGGAGATAAGGTCTGTAAGCCTCCATTTGAATAAATGCCACTCTGATGATATATTTTAAAGAAAAATAATTTCTTTTGACAGCAAATGAGTATATATTATTTAGCTGCCTACTGCTATTTGACTGTTATAGCTCCTTTGAAAATCCACTGCAATGGGTAATCCAAATATCTTTACTGATCTGGTTCCCCACATATCTGTGTGTGGACAGCCAAGAAAGAGAGTGTAATTGAAAAGCTCAAAAGAACATAACAATATAAATCCAGGTGCACTAGGTCAGCATTTTCTCCTTGTATCATTATTCTCATTCCCGTATCCCCACACCCTGTCCCCAGAGGTGGGCAGCAGCATTTCCCTGGGGCATTCTGCCAGTCTCACACAATCTGCAGTTCAGTGGGGGTATCTTTATACTTAGGGACATTTCATGAGTTTTTTCTTCCTCAATTAATTTTCCCAGCTGATTCTTGTAAACTGTAGTGGTTTTAGTTCACCTCTGTATCTTTTGTGAGATAGGAGGTTTGGAGGAATGCAAAACAGGCTCAAAACTTATCAAGAAAATGAAAAGTTTATTAACAGAATTAAAAGAGAAAAGAAAATAATAAGAAAATCAAAGCAAAATCCCTCTTTCCACTCACACCCCCCTCCTCCTTTCATCTTCCCTAAATCAGCACAAAGGATATCACATAATTCTCAAGTCAGTATTCACAATTTTAAGAATCTATCCACTAGTTAAGGAGAAAAGATGGTTTCCTTTACAATCCGTGGTTTTCCAAAACCGTATCAGTCCCAGTACAACAGCCCCCTCCCGGGAAATAAAACTGCTACCGGGAAAACACCTCTCCCATGGATATGGGAATCACATGGGCCAATAACATGGGGTAGTCCTTTTTTAAGGGTGAACAGCTTCTAGCTTAAGGCAGCAACTCGCTTCTCCACAGAAAATCTTAAAAGTTCCTTATATCTCTGCACATTACAGCTTCTCACACTTCTAGGCACCTTATGATTCTCTTTTGCACATAGGCTGCATCCAAAACTCTGCTGCATCCAAAACTCTTCATCACCCCCCCATGTCTTTTAAATGGATTAAAGAGAAAGACAGTTTGGAGTATTACAGATTTTACCACGGCTTGCAGAAGGCAGTTTTAAGCTTTTCGCGCCGTAAGCGTGACCACGCCCCTCTTTCTTCCTCGTCCGCCATTATCCGGCTTCACTTTCTCTTTCCTTCTTTCTGACTTTGAAAACTGCCATGATGAAGAGTAGTCTCCATCGTTCAGGCTTTATGATGAAGAAAGCCCCATTCACCTTTGTGCTGCTGGCTTCTTGATATTAGTCTCTCAGTCCATCGGTCTGGGCTCGGATCTTTGCAGCCGCGCGGAGGGGGGGAAGGGGGCAGTTCTCAGGAGCCCCTGGCTGGATATTGCAGCTACTTGCAGTGAACACAGTTCCTCAGCTGCCGGGCTCTGAGGAGATCGTCCCGCCGACATCCCGGAGCCGGGGGAGGGAGGGGGCTCGAGGCCGCTCCAGGAGCGAAAGCCTCGGCCGCCATTTCCCCCCCCTCCTCCTCCTGCTGGGACGCCAGCCCCCCCCAGAGAGAGAGGAACTTCCTCTCCCTTCACCTTTATAATCTTTATACTTAGAAAGCGCCACTGGTCAAACGAGCTGTCCATCAGCTCAGGCTCACACCATGACAAAACTTTCAGTGTCCATAATGTTCTGAGGTAAAGAGTTCCACAGCTTAGTTATCCATCAGATGACAGAGGGGGAAAAAAAGAAAACTATTAAAAAATTTTCACCTGCTAGCTTCTTTTTTTGGTTCCTAATTCCAGCATTGGAAATTACAGTGGACAATATTCTTACTCATGTACCTCCCACTTTTATCCAGACCCTATATCTGGTATGTCATGGCTTTGTGAGGATGAAGAGTCCTGGCCTACTCAGTCTGTCCTGATATGGTAGAGATTTGCTGCCTCTGCTCATCCCTGATCCCCCTTTCTGAGCATTTTGCAGATCTACTCCACTGAACCATAATTTCTGCTTCTAAAATCCATGCTGACTATCCCCAGTATGTATGCCATGTTTTCCAAGTGGCTACTAATTCAACATTTCTATCACTTTGCCAATACAGCCACCAACTTCCTGTTCTGCAGTAACTTTTTTCTCCTCTAAACTCTTTGAAAACTCATACAAAATTAACTATGTCCCAGCTTCTAGTACCAAGGAAATTTTAAACAAGAGGTTAGACAGTGCTGCTGAAATGTTGAATACTTCATCCTTAAATTCCTTCAAAATTCTGTTACTGTTGATCCTTCTGATATGTTATCATGCATTTAGTCTATTATTTCCATGAACTTTGCTATCTCCATTTCACTTTGAAAAAGAGCATCCGACAAATCTCTGGGAAGAAAGACTTCTAGTGTGGGAACCTCCCCAAACTCCTACAAAATAACTCTGTGTACAGAAGATTTATTTTAGATTCTTTTCCTAGAATATCTCTGACTTTTCTGAGACTTTCACCAGAGACTTCTCAGAGACTTTATTCTTTGATCATCTTCCTGGACTTCTGGCAGATTTCCTCCTTCTGATGTTTTTTGCAGAAGGATTAGTAGTTTTTATGCCTTTTACTAGATGTTCCTCAAATCTATTTTGCTCTTTTTTTTTTTTGGTTTTTGTTCTCCCTCATTATGCTTGAATTAAAAGTCAGATTGCCAGAGTTTAAAGTTGTCTTTGTTTCCCAAGCTCCAGAGTTCACAGATTATAGCTGTAGGGCTAATTCAGAGGGAAATATTTGAACTTCGTAAGGGCCCAGTTCTCCATTTGCTCTTACGAACAGTCATAGTGAAGGTTTGCAAATTCAGATGCTCTTGAGTGTTTGCATCTCCCATGATACAGAGAAAAGAAAAATCAGTAAATTTGCTCTCCAAACCCTGTCACAGAAGATGCAACATTTTAGTCCATGACTGCTGCATTTTATCTCTGCTGATGCAGCAGTCGTAAATTCTATGAGCCACATTGATAAGTGAAATGTTTGTTTTAGAGCATGAGAATAACTATATATTTCCTCCTGCTGGAGAAGAATCATGGTGCCTTCAAATATTGCCTCTGGCTGACTGCCCCTAACACAGGGGAATGCTGTGTGATAGCACCTCGGAGTCCAGCAGCAGCCTTCATTCCACACACAACGTCTGTACTGTCAGCTCCCAGGATTTCACTGTGAATCTCACAGCGTGTTTAAACAGTTACCTCAATGTGAAAGATTTCAACATTTTCTTAAAGAGAAGTATGGAAAGTACACCTGAAGGGTCATATGAAGATAAAATAATTAAAAGTAAATTAAAACAAATCCACCACTTCAAGCCTTCTGCTGGGACCCACACTGAGGCCAAGGCACACAGGAGCCTGTTCCCAGTGTGGTCTCCCAAGGCCATAGAGACCTGTGGATTAGATGTTCAGCCCAGATGCTCAGCACAAGCAGGAGAGCACTTCTGACACTGTGAGCACCATTCCTTCTCCAGGCAGTAGGACCTGGCAGTCACATTGAAGGGTTTGCTTTACATACTACATCTTGTTCCTAAATCCCACTCTTGTTTAGAAATGGAAACCTTCAGGTTACGATTGTTTTGAACCCCAAAATCTTGACATTTATGGTAGGACACTTTCTCGATCCAGCATGGATACATCATTTAAAGACTATATTTCAGTCCTGCTGTGTAAAAGTCATCCCTGGAGGCACAGCCTCTTCTCGGGATGGGCAGACCCTCTCTGCCACTGCTGTGGGGACCTGCTGGCGTCAGCATACATAGAGCTGGTGTGCAGGACAGGAATCAAGAAGAGCATTATCACGTCTTCACTTTCAAAAATATGAAGTTCACTCACTGTCTTTTAAAGCACACCAGACCTGAGCAGACTGATTTAGGCTCCATACATAACACTGTTTGAACACACGCCTTTTTCCTTCTGCAATGTGAACCAGCCTTCTGCTGTCAGACTTCTAATTTGACATATTTAAACACCTTGATAGGTTAATGATAGTGTCTAGGATCACAATGCTTGTAACAGCTTCAAACTCCAGGCAACACTTCCCGATGTATCAGTACATTTTACTTACTACGTAGATAATATTGTGTAATTTGCTCAGGGAAGATTTATATTATGGCTGACACTGATGAAATACATGCAAGATATCTAAAGTTTGTAAACAGATATGCACAAGACCTGTAAAGCTGCAAGCATGAATATCGTCAAAACATTCTCTCCCTTGTACACTCCAGGTAATACTAACTATTCAGACTGTGCTTCACAGTGTGACACCGCAGTACTTCAGTACATTTGGCTGGGAAGGAATTTACTAAGTAAAGCTGCATATGAAACACCCCCTTCAACATCAAAAGCTGCACCTGAGCTTAGATTTTACTACATAAATACATTGTAGAGAAAGACAACATGTATAAAGCAGCCTGAGTTACTGAGAGTACAGTTTCTCAAAATAGAGAAATAAGGTTTTCTTTTTCTTTCTTTTTTTTTTTTAAATGGACAAAACATTTCATTGAAAAGCACCTGGGTGTAATTTCCTCTGGATTTGCATTCACCATAGGCCCATCTTTGCTTCTCCTGAAGTCAAGTGCAAAATTGATTGAATGGCACCAAGGTCAGTCCCTCTGCACACGTTATAAAGAAATAGAGTTTTATTTATAAACTTCATATAAAAATTGTTACAAGATGCGGTTTTCTTCATCCAAAAATATTCAAGGTGAATAGTTATTCATGGGCATATGTAGGACATTTTTGGTATTTCAGCACCCAGGCTCAAGCTGCAGAAATATGATCCTTGTCTCAAATACCAGAGCTTCAAAGGTTCAAATGTGACTTAAAGACTGTAAGACTGACAGATTCTGACCCTCATGCCCTCCCCAAACCAGTGCAGGGAGACTAAAAACTTTTGAGATGCATTTGTTCCATAAGTGGAGAGTTTTGCTATAGCCTATGGCCATAGCCTCTGCTGGAGGTACATGGCTATGCAGCTGCATTAGTTCTCCTTGGTCCATGACCTGGAGTGGATCCATATCTAGTAGCAGTAAGGGAAGTGACTAGGGGGAAGGATGTTCTAAAAATCTTTCCCCTTGATCTACTGACACAGTAATCATCTGTATTCATCAGAGACTCAAAGTACATGATCGCTATGGTCCTTTGGCTCTTTAAAAACTTGTCTTCATAAGGTATGAAAATAAACAAAATTACAACTGGTGATTTTAAGTACATCAGTTTTGGGTGCTTTAAACACTCAGGCAGATCTGATTAAGCAGCCAAACTCCCTAGCGATGTAAGAGGTTCTTGCTCATAATATTTCCAAGTAGGATTGACTTCAGGATTTTTTTTAGCTCCATTCAGTAATTCAATCTGACATGAGTAAGAAGAACCAGCAATCATATCATCAATGTACACAGAGATTAGGACAGATAAATTGAACTGTTTACACTTCAACTGCAGTCCATGGAGATGTAGTCAATACAGTCAGTGGTGTCTGGGTGACAATTCACTGATCAATTGTACGTGCCTGCTTCCAGGTGAGCTGAATAGCTCTTCAGATCCCACTGACTGTATTGACTGCGTCGTCCATGGCTATACTGGGACTTACTGGACACTTGAGTGCGTATGTGCCCCTCCACACACAGACATGTAAAGTGAAGTATTAACTTGCAAGCTGACTCCCGCCCTGTGCATCTCCCCTGCTTTTGTCAACACTGTGTTTGAGCAAACGAGAGACAGCTCTGACTATGTTTGGAACAGAATCAAATTTTTGTTAGGAAAAAGATTATCAACTAGAATACATCCCTGCAAATTATCTGAAGCGATTCATAAGTGAGAAAAACTTTTTGAAGTATGCCAGTGAATTAGAAGATACTTTCATTTTCTTCCAGGGTGTACTTTAACTTTTGGGTTTGGTCTAATACAATATATCTGCAGTGTAAATCCAAACTGCATGAAGTGCCATGAAGGAAGTTTTAAGTGCTAAGTGTAGATGACGAAGGCCAAAGTACCCATGAACTTTCAACAGCTTTGTGATTAATTAGAAATTTAGTCATCATCCTAAGAGGTTTTGTCATGCCTCTTTTGTCTCCCACTCCACAGTTTAGGGATTTATGTTCCTTTGCTGTAGAAATAATAGGCCAGGCAGCAAAGGTAGACATTTGCTATTGTAAAGAAAAATACTTTGGCTCCAGCTGTGTTAAAAATGTTATCTCTGCTCTGGTAAACAGTGTATAGATGAGCCAGGATTTGGATGTTCTTATGCTCTGGATAGATCATGAATACCCTGATGTGTAACTATAATCATATCAGAAGGAACTGGTAGCAGCAACAGTGTGTCCAGCATGACCAGGGCAGTGATGCTTCCCCTGTGCTTGGCGGGTGAAACCACATCTTGAATCCTGTGTTCAGTTTTGAGCCCCTCCCTACACTGAGGGGCTGCAGTGTGTCCAGAGAAGGCCAACAAAGTTGGGGAAGGATCTGGAGCACAAGTCTGATCAGGAGAACTGAGGGAGCTGGAGTTGTTCAGCCTGGAGAAAAGGAGGCTCAGAGGTGACCTTATCACTCTCTACAACTGCCTGAAAGGAAGCTGTAGCCAGGTGGGGGTCAGTCTGTTCTCCCAAATAGCAAGCAACAAGATAAGAGAAAATTGCCTCAAGTTGCACCAGGGGAGATTTAGATTGGATATTAGGTAAATTTCTTTTTACTGAAATTCCAAGGACTGGAAGAGGCTGTCCATGGAAGTGGTGGAGCCACCATCCCTGGAGGTATTCAAA
Organism: Aleadryas rufinucha; assembly: GCA_013397815.1. Classification (NCBI taxonomy): domain Eukaryota; kingdom Metazoa; phylum Chordata; class Aves; order Passeriformes; genus Aleadryas; species Aleadryas rufinucha. The sequence continues at coordinate 400,349 of VZTH01003604.1, forward strand.
AGATGTGGCTCTTAGGGACATGGTTTGGTTGTGGACTTGGCAGTTCTGGGTTGATGCCTGGACCTGAACTTAAAGGTCTTTTCCAACTATAAGGATTCTATGAGTCTATGATTTTGATGTTATTCCATTTGTAGTTCTTACCTTATAGCATTGTCTTTTTTGACAGTTTATAATTTCTGAATAAATAATTGTTCAGCATGTCTAATCCTTTTTTAAAAGGTTTATAGGTAAAGCCTACTTAAGCCTTCTTAAATATGACTCTTTTTATGTCTTTAGAGTTTACAGTTCCCTCAGCATATCTGTTTCCAAAGTATATGTGTTTCCATTTATATACCAACCATATAGAAATCTGATCTCACACAGTGCAGTCACAGTGGAGTTAGTCTAATATTTTAAATAAAATAATGATTGTAAAATAAATTTAATATAATGTTAACAGAACATGGGCTACAGTAAATTGATGTAGCTGGAAGGAATTAGAAGGCAGATAGCTTTAGAGAGAGAGAAGATGGCAGTTCAGCTTTGTCAGCCAAGGGGTATCTCAGATACTTTTGCTCAACAACTGCTTTTCTTTTTCTGGTCAAAGTCCTCTTCACCTACATGCAAACATCTCAGAGGTATTCAGGCAACAGATTTCTGTCACAAAATGCATGATCATCTGCTGTGTAATAAACTGCATGCTCATACTCATGCATTAGAAAGGTTTACATGCTGTGCTCATGGGAAGCAGTATCAATTAAACCAGATTTTAGTATTTGATTTGGTTAAGCCAATATTTCGAATGTAGAAGCACTGTTTCAGTATAGCATATCTGAAAAGAAAAACATTACTGCAGGCATTGCCCCTGTGTTTTTGGAATTTTTTTGTCCCTGATGGAGTTAAGCAGGATGTATATTAGTGTGAGATGTATTCTGTTATCCTTCATCCTCGTTAAAATGCTCAATATGGCCCCAAAGGACTATTTGCTTCTGTATAAGTTGTGTCCAAACATTTAAAATGCAAATGCACTCTGTATGCTAATTTCAAATTCAGAAATATCATCAAAGTTGGAGTGGAAAAATTTTGTGAACTTTGGATTTTCCTTCTTTTGATCTGCCTCCACTGCCCTAGAGCCATTCATATAATTGTATTTTCTCTTTAATTAGTACCAAGCCATTTATGGTATCTTGGATACATCACATGCAAATCCTAAAGCAAATTTAAATAATAAAGCACAATGCACTGAAATTGCAAGAGAGGTAAGTGACAGCAGATGGGGAGACCATAAACAAATTTCTTAACACTTTTTCAGTTTGCGTTCTCAAAAAGTATTATTTCTTCTGATAAATATTTGTTTTCTTTGAATGGAAAATAATGAAGAGAAAGTGATTTTGGTCTGTGAGTAATGCAAAGGTAACTCCCGGGACTGGGACCTAAGCAATAAAAATCACAGAGATTCCAAGCCAAACAGATGCACCCCTGCTGACAGTAGTTTGGGAAATAATTTTTTAAAAAGTAATTATACACTCATTACATCAGTGCTGTGTTCCTATTAAAAGATACATTTCCTGTACACAATTCTTTTAGATCATGACTGATGTTCTGTTTTCCAGTTGGAAGAAATTATTTATCTTGGCAACAAATTCTGTCATGCAATTTTTCAAATGCTAGTTTGATACTAGTTATTAAACACAACATTATGTTTTTGACTTTAAAATTAAAATGTAGAATTAAGGAAAATTAAATGTGGAATTCAAGCAACATCTCTAACTCAACAACCATAACACAGATTTTGAGCTACTACAGGCAGTGTTTTGCCTATAGCATCTGCACAGCTGCACACACAGAGCTCTGCCTGTGCTATATATGTGACATACTCTTACTGAAATGGCAGATTTAACCTGTAGATTTGTGGATTAACTAACAATGTTCTTTAGTAGGATATTACTGGCACTGATGTCATTACAGCATAATGATGCCATTAAAGCTTTACACATAAAAGAACATAATGGTGTCACTGATATATCCATATGGTAAATTTATTCTTCAGGACATCTAGACTTATAATTGAGATTATGAGAAGTTTGAGCAAATTCAAGTCTGTATTCCTTACAAATAATTTGAAATATTTACACACAGATGTTTCATTTAAAGCTGTAATGGAAAGAGACAGCTACATAAAGTGTTTTCAGGGGGATGGTAGATATTTCCAATTTGTAATCTCTAATGGGAATAACCAATGAACTCAAGCTTTAGAAGCCACTCTTAAATTTATCTTCATTAGCACTTTCCAAACAGACTTTTGCCCAAACGTTCTGCAGCTTATAAAGCCTACTGAGATACAGCCACTTTCTGTAGCATTTTCAACTACCTCCAGGTACTGGGGCTTTTTTTGCACAGAAAACACAAACTTGTGCCAAATTTTCTCTTTGATTAAAAAAACTCCCAAACCCCAAACCCAATTTTACAATTCTACTGTACCACATGGCTAGCTTTCCTCCTGGTTCCTCCTCTGGCCCAACAAGAGTGGACCCAGAAAGAGTTTTGTCCTTGAATTCAAGATCTCTGCCTCAATGTGCAGTGTGCTGCTGGGATCAAGTGTGATGGCTGTTTACCCTGTGTTATTAAGCTGTTGATTAGGCTGTGGGAATTGACAATTGAGAGTTGTACATCAGTCAGTTCAAATGAGCTAAGCATCACTTGATTCAACAGTAAAGTCTAAACACACTGTGCAGGGAATAGAAAAGAAGAAGTGGGTTTCCCTGGTGTCGATTCATCCAATTCAGAGCTTGTGAAATATGCAGTATTTAGCAGCACGGACTCTCACGTGTGCTCCTTGTCATATGGCATTGAAAAGGAAAGACTTCTGCTGATTCAAAGAGTTTGCTGCATAAGACTGCACGTGATTTCCTACCCAAGACAAGGCAGGGAGATGGTAGAAGGAAAGCTGATAAAGATAAGGGTGGCAACAAGGTGATGGCTTTAAGTAATCATGTCCTGGACAGATGCTGAATTCAGAGAATTCAACATGAGCAATGTGCATACAGATACAAAAGAGGATAATTTGAGAATATGTTACAAACACCACTATTTTGTGTGTTAGTTCTAAGGTAAGTGCTGTGAAGTGAAAATGTTGGTTAGTATTTAATCCAGTGGCATTAAAAACATGGGCTTTTTAAGGAGTAGCAGAACAAGGCAATGTTTTTACAGCTTTTTCTCCTGTATCACTAGCTCTCAGGTACAAGACCTCACCATCTCCAAGTCTCTTATTCCTTCTCTTGAAATTCACCAAGCAGAAAGACGTCTCCTCACTCCTTTATCCTCTAACTGCTGACCAGATAAAACACAGCAGATGCTGCAACTGGTTGTCAGCTCCATGCTGAGAACCTTGTGTTTATTGATTTGTCAGTACACAGATTGTCACCCACCAACCACGGGGTCAAACTGATAACCACTGGGCTCTTGCTGCTGTTTTTCATCCTGTGATTATACTAATTTGGGGCTCTTGTGAAACCAGTCAGTGTCAGACCTCTCAGGAAGATAGGGTCTCTTCTCCTGTGTTAGATCTGACTGAAGTGTGTCCCTTGATAATAACATTTCTGAGAAAGACATGACAGATAGTAAGACAGCAAGATTGCACACACCTCATTACAAGGGAAAGCCAAGCTAAAAATCTGTTATACAGAAGAGTCCATAGGGTAATTTTGTTAAATATCAAACAAAGCTGAACTGAAATCTGTCTGCATCTCTATTTTAAATGTGGCATATCTAACAGAGCTTCATGTGTTTCTCACAGGATCAGATGATGTCGATAATCTGAATGTGACAGCCTAGATGGGCACTTGTAGGGCAGCCAAAACCAGAGGTTCTCGGAATAAATCACCCTGCAAGCACCTTTCTCTGTCCCTCCAGTATTTACTGGAGAGAGCCACCTATAGAGATACAACTAGGGAAAAGGAATCTGATCCAAATTGACTCATGTGACTTTAAACAATTACAAAGTGTCTTTAACATGCAGAAGGCTATTTAAGTGCTAAGAAAGGCCATTATCAAATTTTATTTGGTGCGACCCAAATAAATTTGCTTTATCTTTTACTTGTATTGCTTTAAAGTTTATTATTACTTTAATTTATTAAGCCTATTATTACTTTGAGTTTTTAAGATCCTGTAAGGCTCTCATCCTGCCAACTAAGTGTATGCAACTCTCCTGATGCCTTTTGAAGACTCTGAAGAGAGATTGCTTCCAGAGATGCTTTTGTCTCTACTGCCATCTCCTTGTTCTTCCCACGCCCTCCAGCTCTCCAGTCAAAGCTTCCTCCTAACACCACTTAACACAAAGATCTGCAGTCACAGAGACCTCACAGAAATTGGGCAATGTCTGAGAGAAATTCAACCCAGCACAGCTGGGCATATGTGGGTTGCCCAATTTCACTGTGCAAATTGCATTGGGCAGGAAAACAGTGACTCTTAATGGGAGATGCACTTTTTCTACTGGCCTGGTAAGGGCAGCTTCACAGTTGCTTTGTAGCTTACTTGTCAGGAAGCAAATCCACGCTTCTCTCAAGGTATGCACAAGTAGGTGGGGAATGCACACTACAACAAAGTGCAGGGTTTCCCCAGATGATGCTGAAGTAGCAAGTTCTGAGATGGGGAGCAACTCAGGTTGTCAGTGTGCACCTCTGTGCAGCATCATGCTGGGTTGTACAGGTGACTTTGTGCAGAGTATCTCAGGTGTCCCTAAGATGGAAGTGCTGGTACATCATGTCCGTACCCCTGGAGTGCCTTCAGAGCAGAGGCTTGCTTTGATGGAGAGGAAGGACAGTTGATTTTTCACTGTGATAGCTTTTCAGATAAACCCCCTTTGTTCAGGGGAGAGGAGCTATCTATTAGTTAAAGATTATCAGCTCATGGTCTGTCACATAGAAAAACTTCCTTATTATTCCTGGACAGGACATTTTTATTTGTGAAAGTCTAAAAAAGCTTATTTGTAAGCCTAAAAATAAACAGTCACTAGCCAATAACCCCGTGCCAGGCCTAGATTTTGGAAAACATGAAATGTTTCCTAACCCACAGAAATCACCTTGCTCTCTTTTAGGTAAGAAAAAAATCCCAAAGCAACACATTCTTTGAAGGCCTATTCATCTTCATTTATACTTTTTCTGTCAAAGGATACCCAACACAAGGAAATTACTTTTTGATCTAAAATGGCAGTTTCTGTCTCCTATAGCAGACACATGCCAGGAGAGAACATATTGGTAATGTTGGTGTCAGAATAGCATAAAGTAGTTGAGAAATCTGAAGAGACTAATTTCAGTCTTTTGTGGGATTCTGTAACATAATTTGATAAAACTCATAATAAACTCCCATTTGCCTTTTTTCTTTTGCACAGCATGAATATCTGTAAAATAAGCAAATTCACAATCTCTAAGTACAAAAAATGTTGCCAGCCAAGGCAATGCTATCATGGAAGTATGATGGAAAGAACCACACAGTGCCAAATTCTGCTACAGTGCTGGAGTAGATGTTGTAAAACTCTCCATGTAACCAATTTCATGGTCCAGGTGGAATGAAACTCAATGTATATTAAGCACACATTACAAGAGGGGAGAAGGAATGAGATTTGTAACATTTTCAGCTGTAACCTTCTAAAATGGGATGGTCTAAATACAGCCTCTGGGCAAGAGAAATCATTGCATCCACACTAGCCCTGGAAGAGGCAGAGGGTGGAAATACAAATGCGAGAAAGTACTTATCCTGCAAGACACTCTGCTGGCAAAGGGGGTTCTAAAACTGTTCCCTAATCACCCCAACTTCGGCTACTACAGGTAAGAAAGCTGCCATCATTCATTGCTGAAGACAGAATGTAACTTATGACCCCTCAAAGTAAAATTTTCCTGTGTATTCAGAATATCCAATTACTTTGCTTGAGATTACAAAGATGTAAATCAAATATTCATCAAATTTTATACAAAAACTGTATCTTCAGTACTCAAGCACAATAATTTTTCCCCGGTTTCACTTCTGTGTTACAAAGTTCTTCTCTCTGCTGGTTTTGACTGGGATAGTCACACCTGCCTGCCCATGAGAAGTGGTGAATGAATTGTTTTGTTTTGCTTGTGTGCATAAGACTTTTTCTTTACCTGTTAAATGGTCTTTATCCAACCAACAAGTTTTCTCAGCTTTACTCTTCTAATTCTTTCCTCCATCCCACTGAAGGAAAGTGAGTGAGTGGCTGTGAGGATCAGTTTATGTCTGGGCTTAAACCATGACATCCTCTAATTGTTTAAAAAATACAAACATGCACATAGTGAAATGTTGCCATTTTAATGTAATTAATAAGGATATGCTTTTTTCTCAGACAAAAGCTCACTGATCCCCTCTAACCTTTACCACAGTAAAAAAGCAATAAGGCATCATGTTTAACATCAGAAATTTGCACCTGAATCACAGAAAGTCACAGTAACCACGGAAACCGAACCGTGGCATGGACTGTTTTTAATGGTTTTCATTAAAGCATGGATGAGAGGAGAATTAATATGATTACTATAGGATACTGGCTTTTGAACAATAGCAGTGCATTGTAACTTACTTTGCTTTTGATAGTGAGGAAGAATTTTGTGTCTAGGGAGAAGCATTCAAAGGCAAGTATTTTGGTGAGGGCTATACAGAGTTTCTAAATGGATGGGATTTTCTACAGGTGAAAATGCCTTTGTCACAGACCATGATGGATGATGTTCTTGCCTGACAGGCATGTGGTGATGATGGTCACAGCAGAGTCCCCTACTAAGAGACACAGGAGCTGGGCTGTGGATTGCCACCATGAGCCATTTTCCTTCCTCTGTGTAACCCTCAGCTGTGACTGAATCATGAGAATATATTTAAGATGTTCCTGGCAGCCACTTCTAGAGCTGATAATGCAGGGAAGGATGAAGCCCTGCTCTGACAGCAGTTTCAAGAGCATTGTCCACAGCTAGTGATGCTCTCCTGTGGCAGACATGCACCCAGGCAACAACGCAGGCAGCAACCTGACAACCAGAAAAGCAAGACTAGGAAAAATAATGCATATTATCTGCATGTTATTTCATCCTCCTCTTGGTGAAAAAAGTGCATTCTCCCACAGTGATCTGCCGATGTTGGGATGGGGAGACAGACCCCTCCCAGCAGTTTCTTCCTCTCCAAGGGCTGATACAGGTCCACATCTGCTCTCCTGCCACCACAGGCTGCCTATCACCTGTTTCACACTTCCCAGTCATCAGCTTGTGGGGGCACCTGACCTGGGCACCTTGTGAACTGCTAGGGCTCAGCAGTAGCCTTTTGCCAGTAACTGATGCTGTCTGGCAGGAACCAGAGTTACTGGTGTGGTTCCTGGCAATATGGAGAACTCCAACAAGGATTACCCTGCTCAGTGGCATTTGTGCTGCCTCACATGAAGATCCAGGGGCAGAGCTTCTCCTCTAAGCCTGTTGTCTGTGGCTGTGAAAAGAAAGAAGCACACCTGGCAAGTGACTCATCCTGCGCAGCTCAGGCACTCATCGCAGCACGGCAAACTCTCTCCTCGGAGGTACAGACCTTCAGTCCCTCCACTACTGATGAGGAAGCCTAGAAGACCAATTTATACTACATTAACTTTCTGAGAGCAAGGCCTGGTGAGGTGGCTTTGGGCCTCAGCTTTCCACTGAGCAAAATATCAGCTTTTTAATTCATACTGAAATATAGTCTATACAGGACTATACAGAGGACTCCGCAGCCTTTGCATTACATCTGCCCTTCTGGGACATTTACTTGCAGAAAACTGCTTTTTGAACAAGGCTGGTCAGTTTGCTGGTCTGAGGAAGCCACCAGTCTATAAAACTTTTTAAAGAGTAAAATACATATAATGAAGCCTTTCTGAGTTATATTCTTCTTCATTAGATGAGAGAACAGCAGCTGTATGTCTACCTGATTGTAATATTTATATCACCTCAGAGGACAGTAGAAGATAAAATGGATTTTCCCCTACAAACACCTGAACATTGAAATTTTCAGAATTAAAATTTTCCAAAGATGCCAAATATTTGTGTCAACATTAAAACAGAGGAAGAGGTACATGGCAAAGTTTGGACCGGGCACAGGACAAAAGCAGCTTAGATTTTTAAAATTTTTTTTATTTGCAACCGTTTTGCAAATGTGGAACCAGAGAGGGAAAAAGGAATTAGAGAGGAATGGCAGAGACCCTGGCCTTGAAGAGGAAGCCATGAATTATAGCATGTGGGTGTTGAACATTTCCTCATGTGAACTGTCTCCCTGGAACTCCAGTCCCAGTGGGGGCCTTTAATTGCTATGTGAAAGGAAGTAATATTAATTGAATCGAGTATGTATTCACTTGCTGTGAGAGTATCATGCCAGTAAAACCTCATCACTCAAATGTTCACGAGAAACAAACACTGACTGCAAGTCAGCTCAAAATGGATTAGTTATTTGAAACTATAAGCTGATCAAAAGGAAATTTTCTATAATGTTTGACTCATTTTTATTAACTGGAGTAAATCAAAACTTTCCTCAGAAAAGCAAATTCTTAGTAAGTCCTTCCCTATTCAACTGAGTTTTGTAAGGATAGCATGCCAAGACAAGACCCAAACCTTGAAAAGGCTATTTAGACATAAGAAACATTTGTTAGTTTCCAATGCAGAAATACATCTAAATTGCTTATTTTTAACTTACTGTGTTTTAAAAGCAGTGAAGAGAGGCAAAAAGCCATTTTCTCTCCCATGCAGAAGGATAACAAGGTATTCTTTGCTTGCAATACCCCTTGGAATAATTCGTAGAGGTAATTACAGGAAAAGATCTCTGAAGACTTAGATTCAGTACTCTCCCAATTTCCAACAAGAAAAACTTTGACAGTTTCCACTTATTTTTACCAAGTTGTTAACTTTTATATCAAAGTGTCCTAAAAGTAAAGTATCAGCTGTGTAATTTGCCATAGAAAAGGTTTTTAATCTGAATTAGTTACTTTTTTCCTTTATTTCTCTTGTCTGTTAACTATACCAACAAAAGCCAAAAACTGATCAGAGATGCTAAATCCCTAGAAGCACTTGGTTACCTTTCTAGCCTTCCATCAGGCTTTGTGATGAAGTGTATTCATCCAGAAACTGCTGGTTGTAGATTATTGAGCTGAAACTTTTAGGAGAACTTAGTGTATATATCCATTCATCCAGGCCACACATTAGCCCTCAGTTTATTTTCTGTTCAAGGTTCACATAAAAAATTGCATCTCACACTTTTAGACGTCTTCATGTGACAAAAAGAAACTCAGTAAGAATCAAAACTATAGTATCCTTATAAAAAGTCCTGGGTCAATGCAATGGCTCATTTTGGCACACAGCTTTTGTGATGTCTCCACACTGACTTGGGCAAACCATCATGAGTTTAACTTTGGCAGAGAAAAACCAAGATTTTTTTTCCGAAACAAAAATTGTATTCAGAGGCTACAATATGATTACAGGAGTCAGGGGACCAGTAGCTCTGCTGTGGGGAGCAATATCTCTCACACTCAGGAAACAAAGGAGCCTTCTGGAAGCAAGTGCCCTTCAGTGTCACTCCAACCACCCAGCTAAATGGAGAGAGCTCTGAAAATTATTGAAAAGGTTAAAAAACTAGATTTGAAGTAACAACTCTATGTGGTAGCTCGAAGTACGTGTTCATCTGTTCTCTGCTGCCACACAAATAACAAGAGCTGCCGATAAGCATGTTTCCTACTCCTCATGGAACACCACTGCTTTAGCACAGACAGCAGCCTGGTGACTGAGAGCACAGCCAAGCAGCCAGGACCCTGCAGACTCAGAGCCTACTTCCTACCACAGGGAGCCAAAGACACACTCTAATCCAGAGGATTTACTTCCAGATTCCTGTACCTTCAAGTGATAAATTCAGTATCAGGTTTACTAAACAGGCACTGGAATTATGAATGCCACTGCTGAGCTTGTGTAATCAGGCTGAAGATAGCTTAATGCAATGACTACTTTGCTAGAGATTTCAATGATTACCTTCACAGTCCTCTCATAACACACGGAATTATACTAGGAAGCATCGAACAACCTGGAATCACTTTAAAGGAGTCGCTAAGAACTCAAGCAGAAGCAGGCATACATTAGTTTGCAGATTTTCTTACCAGAGCCATATAGGACCACTCAGGTGGCACAGAAGCACAGATTGAATGAAAACCCAAAACCAAACAGACGTGAGATTTCTTAGAGGGAATATCTACCCTTACAACTTCTCCTGTATGGAGGATATTGAGTTTGGTCCAGGTGTTAATCTGGAGGACAACTGGGGAGACAGCTTGAGGCATTAGGAGATACCTGCAAGTGATAGGATTTTTCCTGATAATCATACACAATACAAAATTGTGCTTCTTCTAGTCAAGACAAAATGCAGATTTTCATCCCATGATTGCTACTTAGGATTGTGAAGCTACTCTTTTTTTTCTCACAAACCATCCCATTAACATGAACAGTGCTATTTATATAGCTGCAAGGCTTACTAGTGTGATTAAGAGTTGCTGGATTAGGCTGTGTGTTTGCAGTGTGATCTTTATTTTAGGTGCGTGGGAGCAGAGTCCTGAGATTGCACAGAGACATGTTGGTGTGAAACGCTGAGGAAAGAGCATCTGCTGAGCTCTGTGAGAAGCAGATAAAGAAATAAGCGAGAGATAGAGCAGATGAATGGGCAGAATGATGAAATAGTCTCATAACAAGCCCCAGACATTTGACTATTTATTTTGAATTATTTTAGTTTTGATAGGCCCCAAAGAGCACTTTAAAGTGCTTAATTTTCTTTGCTCCATTGATTTTAATTAATCTTGCCCTAGGCTTTCAAACTTGATGAGCATGGAGAACTTAAGGAAAAAAAAAAATAGCAGCCTACTTTTTCACTGTATAAAATTCCCTAACTGCCTCAAATCATGGGTGACTGCAATGCAGCCCTGGACACGAGCACTCATCATGCTCTGGGCACTACCCTTGTAGGGGTAATACCTTCATGGGCTGAACTCAAAGCAGAAGAGAAATATCTACTTCTGAGGCCTTCTGGATGGATGGAGCTGATCCAGTTCCTTTCCCTCCAGCCAAGAAGACATTGAATACCTGCCTGCAGAATGAGTAGTTCTTTCCATAGTCACGGTTCCACAGCGGCCCAAAGTTACACAGACATCACACATTTGTATTGTGAGAGGCTCCTGCCAGCACAGAGCAGAGGAGATTTTGCATTGCACAGGAGGAGGTGCCTTGGCTTTAGGAAAGAAGCATGATTGACAAATGAAAAATTATAGGATCCTCTGTCCTCCCTGGAACGACTGACCCAAGGCAGCCCCTTCAGTACGACATCTCCTGAGAACTTTTAAAGGGACTAATAATAACTGATGATGACTGCAGCATGAGAGAGTGGCACTGGCTTCAAGTCCATCTAATGAAGGTGAATTTGACTACTGTCAAGTAGTTGAGTGGTGTCTAACCAGGTGTTAAACACCTACTAAAAATTCTAAATTTTAATTTAGCATGAATTAATTTAGTAATTCTAAAATCTTGTTCCAGAGTTACTAAACTTGAGATTTAACAGATATTTTCTTCCAGCAACTTCTTTTCAAGAGTTAGAAATCCCAGAGAGATAGGGACTTTCTGTCTGACAGCACAGCACTGCCACCATGCATGGGATGTGTGATGGGACCAGAGACTGAAGTGAAGATGTGCCACCTTCATGCTTTCCCAACCAAGCAGAAACCAGGTGACCAATTTGCCATCACTTCTGCCAAACTCTAGGTGTGGACATGCCATCTCTTTTTGATTCTAGCTGAGAGCAGCAACCTCCACAGAAGTCCCCAATCCCTCATCATCCCCTACTGAGAAGGGCTGCTGAGTCCTGGGGGGAATGCAGGACTATCACCTCGTGGGCAGCACCATGGCAGGAAGGGGATGCTCTGACAGGACCAGGCTGTGGCACGGGGCCCCAGTCCATCATGCAAGAGGATAATAAGGTCAGTCATCAACTGGGATTTACACCTTGTCCTCCTAAAGGGCAAAACACTGACCAGCATGAACTAATCAGTGGTTAAACTGTTACTCAGAAGCTGTAATTTAGCATTCATGACTTCTCTAATTACTTCTGTCTCATTCTGCATCTTGCCTTTCTGGGAAAGGTTATTACAAGGTCGTATGTTTTAGATAACAATTACTTAAATCTCCTGCCTATGAATAAGCAAATTCAGATTTTTTATGTCTGTAATTCTGAGTGTGGCTATCTGTGTCCTAAAAAAAGAGAGGAAAAATAATTTGGTTTAGCAAAGGAAGGAATTGATAATGTATATCCACAAGAGACTTATAAAGAAATCCACAAATAGATTAAAGTAATTCATTAAGAACATTAATCAGTTTTGGACTATCTCACACTGTAGTAATCAATCATTTTAATTAAAAGGAACCATGCATTCTCTTCCTGTCTTTTACCTCAGCCCATCTTTGCAACACAGCTGATCAAAGACGTCATGTTTCAAAGATGCTGAGTACAGTTTCTATAATCTTTATTAAAGAATTTCACAAAGCAACAATATCCTCTGTATTGAAGTGCCTGCCTTCTTAGGGAAGCTTTTGCTTTTGCTCAGGAGGAAACGATCAGATAACTGTTCAGTAGCTCCAAATTCCCATGCTCTGTGTGAGCGAGGAGAGAGGTCCCAGCTACCTTCCAACAAGGTGCACGGGCTCACCCTTGTTTCTCTGGGACAAACCTGGTTTTCCACACACACCCAGACAGGCAACACTATTCAACAGCTGTCCTCCCCATGTGTCCCCGGAGGGCTGGACCTCACAGAGGTCTCCATCCTGCCCAGTACCTTTCCTTCAACAGCTGCCAAGAGCAGACAGCACAGAAAGAAAGGAATGACTGCATAGGGGAAGTACATAGGGATATTTCCCCACTCTGCAGTGCCTTACAGGTCAGGGACTGCTTGAGCCAGAGGCAGCAGGCCAGAATGGATTTTTCATGCAATGCGTTTCTCCAGTCCCTTTTTGAATCATGTAAAAAGCGGAGATTAATTCTTTCTTTTTAATATCAGCTGTTTTGTTCTGCAGTTTTCAGAGCAATCTAACACTAAAAATTATGGGAAGAATGAAACATTTTGTCTCATAATAAGCAAGGATAGAGTTTTGTTCCACTCATCAATGTCTTGCAGTCTTCTAAGATCAAAGAGCGCTGCTACTTTCCTTTTAGGAGCATAGGAAGAACGAAGAAAAAAAAAAGAAAATGCATTTATAAAGTAGCTGTATCTTCCTTTTCTTAAGTTAATTCTGCTGCTTAGCTGATATCTGCCTCTGCCAATGAGCATGAAGTTTCAAAGGATGTCTGGCTTCAATGATATCTAATGTTGATTTAATTTAAGATAGAGAAAGACAAGGGTGTAATAAGGAGAATCAGTCAACAAGAAAAGCATAAGTCAAATGTTGTAGCAGTAAGATTTTTCAGCTGTCCTTTTCTAGAATAAGAGAAACAAAAGGCAAACGGATCAGTCACAACTATGATTCTTGCACTCCTTAAACTGCTACTCAAAGAAAGGGACTCGGAGGGATCGCTTCATTTTTCACCACCCTATGAGACAGCAAATGGAAACAGAAGCAGCTGACATGGTTCAGCAGCAGGTTCAAAAGCCACTGGCAGAATTCTATTTGAGAACATAAGTAAATCATGGCATGAAAGATAAGCAGTGATGTGGCCTGTAAACACTGTAGGTACAGATGGATCAATGAAGGGTCACTCCTGTACAGACAGAAAGTTACACTTGAGCATGAAGTCCCTGACTGAAACTAGGGGTGCTAATTATATTTATATATGACCTGAGAAAAATAGAGTATAGACAAATAGAAAAAAATATTATTTACATTACGCAAAACTAGAAAAAAACCAGGAGGATCTCCTCAAGAGAACCCTGCTGAAACAATGTGACAGCTGGGAAACAGACAAATATGAGGGAATTGGCCTGAATGACTCTTTTGCATTACTAGTATGGAAATGCAATGCAGCCACAAAAGCCCTGAGTCCATGCTCAGTATGAACTTCTGCTTGCAGAAACAGTCAAAACATTGGGATGCAAAGAAACAGGACAGAAAATTCTTAACTCATAAGGACCCAAAGTAAACAAAATGCTCACCCTTGCTTTCAACAGTACATCTGTTGTGAGCTTCATATCTCAAAAAACCAGAGTTTAACTAGAAAGAGTTCAGAAAGGGGTAGTGCCAATATTAATGGACATAGCACAATAAAGGCAGAAAATAATTCTTGCATCAAACAGAAAAGCCTGTGACTCTTTAGAGAATAAGTGAACAAAGGCAGATATACCAAAGAAAATTGTTCTCTACCCTGCCATAAATCAAAAGCAAAACATTTGAAGTATTTAGAAGGCAGCACTTATCTACATCGGAGGAAATGCCATCTTTTTAATTAGAAAACAAAAAGGCGAAATGCCCATGGATATCCTTATTTCAAGGTATCAAGCAACAAAGAGCCTTACAGAGTAAACAAGAGGATCAAACACCTGTAGAGCTAGCAACACACACCAATATTAGATAAAATTAAACAGAAAAATAAACTTCTATCTATTTTTCCAAGCTAGCCATTAGCTTGACCACTGTAAAATTTTTACAGTTTCTGGGGCTTCCTGGAATATACACCACAAAGTGGTACATGATGGAAAGACAACTGAAGGAGCAGAGATCTGTGCTCCTGCTGCACAGCACAGCACTCCCTGGGCTTCACCAGCTCTGATGTAGGTGCAATCCAGCCACAGCAGTGCCGTGCTTTGCCAAAGGGAAAGAGTGCTAATGTGGCTTCTTACAGCCACGCTGAATGTGGCTGCAAGCACTGAAGACCACCAAGCACTGCTCTGCCACACCTTCACACTGACTCTCTGCTCTGCTCCACCTCACCGTAGGCACACACACTCAGGGGTATCTGACGGATCGAGGTATGAGGAAATAAGGACCAGCCTTTTTTCATATGATGCTTCCTGTGATTCCATGTAGAAATCAACACTGTTGATGGTAATCTTACCGCTGGACACAGACAGCAGTCACTCTGTTAAGGACACAATCAGAACTAGTACACCTCCCTCACTCCACTTTACTATTTTGTCCCTTTGCAGTTTATTTTCCTAATCAAAAATAAACAGCACTCCTCACTGCAATCCTCACTGTAATGCAGCCAAAATATTTTAGAATTTAATTCTGTATTTTAAAAATATGCTAACTTCAAATGATCACATTGACTGGGGCTTCCTCTAAGCGAATGACACAGCATTTGCAGACTTCAGAAACCAGCTTGTCTTTGAACAACAGAAAGACTTCTAAAAGGGAATTCAAGTAAAAAGAAGAATTACTGTAAGAAAAGAGATGGTGAAGACTGACAGCTGTTTTGTTGTTTTGACAGAAATACCTTGTGGGTGACCTGAACATTTGTTTTGGACCACAGTATTGTCTTGAGAATGGGTGAGTTATATTGGGAGTGAGATCTTACTGAAACTTTTAATGCATTATTTATTTGAAAAGAAACATGATCACCAATTTTTATTTAAGTGGACTTGAGACACCGTTGCCCTATGGAAATAGACAGGCTTGCTTAAAGAGACTTTGCACAAAATGTACCACTCTTTAATATTTATGAGACTTTTCTCAGGTTTGCTAAAGTTCAAGTGCACGTCTCTTTTTATTGCACGAGTCGCAATATTTAGGATTAGTTAAAAATAATTTATTCCCACTGATTCTAATGTGAGCAAATAATTCTAAAACAATACAGCCAGGAAAATCTGAGTGCAAAATACCCAGCTTCTCCCATTCAGATATCTGGTCCACTGATACTCATGGCACTGCAGCACACATAGGTAAAAGCCTCCTCAGTGCATTAAAACCATTTATTGAAGGTAACTCTGCTTAAATGTTTGAACCCAAGAAATCTCTGAGACTCTTTGTCTTTCAATTCTCAGTTCTACTGTTTCTTTGCTTGCAAATGCAATAATTACTAGAACTGATAATAGAAAAATAGTTGGCAGACCTTGAAAAATAATGTATTTTATGGGTCAAGCCTACCCATGGACAATTTGTAGCCAGAGTGTAACTGGAGCTGTGCAACACAAATAATAGCACAGGTACAGTTCCTACCATAAAAATCACCCTTTCCCCAGTATACTTCTTCTATAATAACTTCTCTCTTTCTCCCTCTCCCCACACACCATTTTTGTGATGGCAGTCAGCCAAAGGCATGCAAGAATGAATTGCACTGTTGTGGCATTTAAATTATATCAATACTGAAATGCAGAATAGAGTCCTTTTCTATTTTATCTCTAAATTGAATGCTTTCACAGAGAGGCACTGTTATCTGCATTACAATTTGAGAGCTACATTAGTAAATCTTGAATGCTCTGAATTAGAGTATTCAACTTTTGAGATGGATGGTTGCTCTCAACACAAAAAATGTATTAAGCTGGAGATATGGCTTCATTTGGAGTGAAGATGTATTTTGAAGAATATATGTGATTCAGAAACTAAGCCTAAATTTCTGGGGAGCCTGCATCCAGTTGAATGTTACCCCCTTTTAAAAGTAAATATTTTTAGATTTTCCTATTAAAAACTGTACCTTCAAAATGATTCTCCAGGTACCATTTCTCTGTCAGATGGGGAAATTATGTAAATTTCCACTTTCACACCATCATTGGAGCAGTCTGGAAATGCTGCCTGGGAGTGGAGAAGGTTCCCATCTCTTTTATGGCACTTTGCAAGCACTGTAGTAATGCTGCAAGTATATTGATGGGGCCTGCATCTGCTCAACAGTTTTAAGAGTCTGAAGAAATGAATTAAATCTCTGGGTGTATCTCAGAGGTTTTATCCTTAGGACTTCAGCGACAGCAACCTCTCAGTCACCTGAAGACCCTTTTGGCCTTTAACCAATCTGCAAGTTTTCAGGTTTCTGAGATGCCACAGCTGCCGGGTGCATCTCTGGGATGTGCCTGGAAGTGCTGTGCTCACTGCTCTCCAGGGTGGGTGCAGAAATGAAAAAAATCCCTCCCTTTCACAAAAACCACACACAGAGCAAACAAGTGCATTTAAAATCTATGTTTGTGGAAAATTGATAAATACCATGATGATCAAATTGTGTGCTTATCTTGTGATAACCGAAACACATATTCTGAAGCATAGTCCATGTTTTCTTTTTTCATGTGTAGGTGATATTTGCTGACAAATATCCAAAGCACAGCTGCTTCCCATAAAAAAAACCAAAACCACAGAAAGACTATTTACCTCACTTGGGCTCAAATGATTATTGCTATGAACCAAATGGTAATGCAAAAGAAAAGCATTCCCACAATTGAAAAAATGAGGTCAGAAATAGTTATACAAAAAAAAGTTCTTTGCCACTAAAAATTGTTTCATTTGTGAAACTGATATAAGTTATCTTGCTGGTATAAAATGTGCCCTCAGTACAAGGATTATTTGATAATGCTGACCCAGAAACCCATCTGTGAAAAGCAAAGTCCTTCGTTCAAAGAAACTTGAAAAAGATGGAAGGACTTTGGGGAGAAAAGCTGAGACGGGCTGTGTTTGCAACCTCATAACAAGGCAGGTTTGAGAAGAACCCCAGAGAACTCTGGCCGTGGCTGGAGACGGATCAAAAGCACTTGCAGCACAAGGAGTCTGCTTTATGCAGGCAAAGGAAGGTCAGGGCTGGGGCTGGAGTCCCACCTGTGCCAGGGGGAGGTGTGACCTGGTACTCAGCTGGAGACCACCAGCTCTGCCACCTGAACCCAGGCAGAAACTGCAAGGACTCTTGTCAGTATTTTTAGCCCTTTTCCTCAGATATCACGTGCCAGCAGCTGATTTTCCTCTCTTGGTAGCTCCTTGCACCGGAGGAGCTATGGTGACCTTGGTGACATGTCTATGCTCCAACACCATGCCTGGGAAAGGAAAAGCCTCCAGCCCCCAGCAGCACAGTTCAAAACCAGCCTGTAGCTCACCCTGGCCCCACCCCAAGAAATGAGATTATTTTTGCCAGTGCATGAAATAGTGTCATATGTTGAAGTGCAAAACATCCCTTTTGTTTCCTCTTTGACTTAAAAAATCCTGGAAGGGTTCACATCCACATTTCAGTTTAATGAAGAACCTTTTTTTATTGAATTCTGTCTGGTGGTGATGCCCATTAGGGAATCTGTTAGAGGTTTCAGGTGAAGTCTTGATCCCTTTGATGTTGAATCTGGGGGGATGAGGAACAGGTCACATTACTTCGATCTGAAGGAGATGATATGGGATCACATTCATATGCTCCCTAATCTTCCTGTAACCAGAAACCTTGCTTGCAATTTTTGTGCAACATCAGATATGGATTTCTTTCCTCAAACAAATCTATGGAGCTGTCTCCTAGGAGAAAGAAATGGCCCCTGTCAGGGCAGGGGTTGCAAGTTGTTCAGTTTCTCAAAGGCCTCCTGCCTCACCTCTCCTCCACCAGTAAGAGACAGCAGCTAAAAAGCAGGATTTTCAGATGCTCACACCGGACTCTCACAGGAGCCAGAAGGAGAGACTGCTTTTCTGATGGGCTTGCATACTTATTCTCTGTAAGTTTGCTGTATACAAAAAAGAACAGTTTTAATGCATCACTGATATAACTGAGCATGTGATACCACCCCTGAAGTATCTGCCAGAAACTCTTGTGTTTCTCTCTCTCTTCCTGGCAGATGCCCCTCAACTGTGGCATTTCTAGTCCAAGCTGGACCTGATAGTATTGTCTGTGAAAGCATATGGAGGATGCGATGCATCATTACTTATTTATTTGTTATTTATTATTCAGTTGCTATTTAATTATTTATTTATTATTTGAGATTTATTAGAAACTAATTCTTCACTAGGAGAGTGATGTTGCACTAGAACAGGCTGTCCAGAGAGGTTGTGGATGCCCCATCCCCAGAAGCATTCGAGGCCGGATAGGATGTAACATGAGTGACGTGGTCTAGTGGAAGGTGTCCCTGGCCATGGCAGGGCGTTGAAACGAGATGATCTTTAAGATTCCTTCCAAACCATTCTATGATTCTGTTTGATTTGATCCATTGCCATTATGTGGCTGACGCTGTCTGAGTCCATTCCTGCAGAAAGCTGAAGTGATGTTTATCTGCTTGCACAGCAGATAAATTGTATCCAGGCTAAAGCACTGACCCTCCTAGCACCTGGATGCTTTCCTGCAGGAGTCTGCTCTTGCAACACCTTTATAACTGATGGGATAACCTTTATCTGGCTGCTAGAAGCTGGAGGCATGCACTAAGCCTGAGCAGACCTCAGCTGGTTTGTTACCCTTTGCTCCCCTCAGAGTCCCTGGAGAGAGAGAGCAAGGCAGGCATCTGAGGGAATTGTTCTGAAACCCTCTGATTGCAAAGAATGAGGCCAGGGGCTTCCAGGGCAGCTGCAGGTCTTTAAGGAATAATTTCACAGCACTTTATGCTATATCTTAAAGGATGTATTTTATTATTTGATCCTCATACAGAGGCACATCCCCCCTGTTTATTCCGAGCACGTGTGTGGAAGGACCTGCTGAGGGCTTTGGGCTCTGCTTCTCACTGCATTCCCCTGTCCTGGCTCCCTCTGTGCTGGGGATCATTCCCCACATGCTTTATGGAGCTCAGCTGGAAATCAGCTCTGATATTATCCATTAATTTTGCCTCGTCCCTGTGCTCCAGTTTTCAAAGTATTTGCTTCAGAAATAATTTAAGTAACTACCATCTCTCAGCCTTCAAAGCAGCTTTGTCTTTCCTCACATACTTACATTAGCTATGCTTGAAAAGCTGAAGAAAGTGTGGTTCAAGAAACCATTGCCCCCCAGCTACCTGCTCCTGCACTGGATCCCACCCGTCAGCTGGAGTTGTATCTCTGTTCACTAAAGGTACCAGGTCACGGTGTGAAGTACAGGTGGTCTGAGGGTCTCTGGCCACTGTCCCTGGTGGTGGTGGCGATGCTCCCAGATATGGCAGATGACAGAATCACACCATTTTCCATGCACAGATCCAAGGCACGGCTGCACTTGATATCTGTTGTGCTGTGGACACAGGAGAGGAGCAGTTTCCAGGAAGGATGGGTTGAATAAAGGGGAACCACAAAATTCTCCAGAAGAGCACATCATATATGGGGATGAAGAAAGAGCCCTCTTTTTGGCTTTGCATGGTTCCTTGTGTTGCTTGCACAGCAGGGGGGCAAAACTGATGGGAAAATCTCCTCCTACAGCAAACACAACACTTGGATACAGACAGAACCAAGACTGAAGCAGTTCTGTGTTCTGGGACTGTTAATGCATGGGGTGGTTCATTCAGTACAACAGCATAGGTAGGCATGAGATTAGTGCGGGGCTAAAAATTGGTTATGAAGCTCTGACTGAAATTTTCAGAATACCAGTGTCTTTTTGGGATTCCAGCAGCTACACCACAATAACAGAGACCTGAAATTTCACTCAAAAGCTTGAAAATGGACAGATACAACAGAGCAGAGAAATGTAGCAATGTGAGTAAGTGAACATAAAGTGTGACCAGTAAGGAAGTACCATGGCCCGGAGAGATAACAAGTCAGCAGAATGTAAGGTGAGGTCTAAAGATGAAAGTGATGGTGTCATATGTAATGAAAGCCAGTCAAGCTCCAGGAACATTTTTTATATTTCTTGTGATCCATCTCACCAAAAATCATAATTACTGTAATTGGTTTGCCCAAAACATGTTTTCTTCCTCCTCTTAACAGCCCCCTTTTGAAGCCAACAAATTTTCTTGGATCTCTGTGGAGAGCACAACTTCCTTTTAAATTGATAAATTATAGAGCATAGTAGAGCATCCTGCTTTTTAAACAGTACTGATGAAATTCGAACTCCACAAAATGTGTGTCCTCCTTTTGAATGGATTCTGTCAAATGTGATTCTGTTTTAGCTGATTACTGCTAAAGGAAGTGATGTATATAAAATTAAGAAGCTAGTCTCTACCTCAGGCATTTCCCTGCTGTGGTTCCTATAAAAACACTCAAGCCTTCACTAGGCTTTGTGCTCCGGCAGCTTCCCTGTCCTAGATATCCCTGCTCAGTTGGATCAAGCTCAGGTGTGTCCCAATGGGCCCCATCTGTAGCTGGGACAATGGCAGCAATGGACGTGAAAAACCCAGGATGTTCCAGAAGAACCTCTTATCTAATTTATTTAATTTTGTCTCTTTTCTTCTAAAAATTGAAATGTACCACTTTGTTTAGTGGCTTGATGAAAACACAAGTGGATATTCACATATTCTACACAAACATTTTGTTACAAATGGCTGTTTTCTTCATGGGTTACTTTGATTTCACAAGGAATCTCTTTTCTTTGTGTAGGAAATCAGAAAGACAGAACTTTTTTTTTTCCTGTGCAGCTGACATTTTACCATTCAGGGTTGAGAAAACAAGAAGAGAGTAAAATGTATTCATATTTAAGTATCAGAGGGTATCCCTCTTTGATCTTATTTTGGCTAGGATCAAGAACACCCAACAGGCTAATGACACCTGTGGCATTTGTAAAGCTGGAGTAGTAGAGATGCTTTTGCCTTCAGCACTTCTCCCTGCTGCTATAAAATTTATGAGCATTATATGCTACCCGGACTAGAAGGTCTCTGCTCTTGAAGCGTTTATGAGCTTTGCAGGAGTGCCAGGGAGTGAGGAACTCTGAAATCTTCCAGAAACGATTGAAATTCCAGAGCCATAGACTGAGAAATTTGCAATTCTTATAACCTTTTTTGCATAGGAAATAGATTTCCATCAATCAGGAGGTATAGGGGCATTCCTATGGGAGTACCTAACTGAAATTAGCCCAACAAACTCACTCTAAAATAGTAAAAGGCTCCAGTCTGAGCTAACATAACAAACCATAGTTATTAGGTGTAGCTACCTTTGAGATAAGATTTCTGTTGCCTTTCCTCCAGCTATTAATAGCAATATAGAAAGATGAAGATTTATGTTGTTTTTTCCAAAGGTGGAAAACTCAGGTGCTAGGGATTGTAAGTATTGAAAACTGCTGTAGACTAGCCCTGAGGTTCCTCCACAGCTTCTGTGAATCTGAGAAAAAATTACAGTTAATTAATTTAATTTTCATGTGTGTTTAGGTAGATCTGTCATGATAATAAAAAAAGTCCTTATGATCTTAACTGGGAAAGATTTTTGCCTTTTTGCAGCAAGTCTGGTGAAGCAGTCATAAAAGGAGAACATTAAAAAGCAACACAGGGTTCAGTTAAACCCTGCATACACCACATGCTTCACTGTCACAGACAGCACTGAAGTAATGGCAGACATAATCCTGAAACCCACTCTGACTGTGAAACCTGTGAAGTGACTGATATCCAGGGGAGAGAAATAAATTAAAATCTAAACTGCTTCTTGGTTTGCTGCAAGCAGACTCTTGAAGAAATCCAAAGCTTACACTGAGTATGCTCTTAAAGAATGTTTTAAAATATCCAGACTAAATTTGTGAATTGAATTGAATACTACATTGGGCCTCCCATGTGATCCAGGGGAAGAAAGATCTTGACTACCTTAGGGAGGAGAAACCTTCAGATGAATAAAGCTGTACCTCCTCAATTAGGACCTGTGTGACGGCTGGGGCAGTTGGGCCCAGACTAAGAAAACAAACACCACCACACAGCAAGGAGAACTAATTTTAAGGGAAAGCTTATGAGCTGCAATCCCATCTTCCCTGACATCGAGGAATGAAAGCAGGACTGAGAACATGTCTAGCAGGTGAACCGAGGTGCTAATTGTACAAGAAAGCAACAGATTCACAGGAGGCAGAAGCACTTTCAGTCCTCAGCCGGGAAAAGGGTGATGGGGGTAGAAAACATTTAAAGACATGAAGGAAGGGAAAGCTCGAGTGAAGTGCTGTCTCCTGTAACTCATCTCTGTGCTAAAAATGTTTCTAGAGCTACGTCCTCCAAAGGCTCTGGCTGCAAATCACTTAAGGAAACTGGATGTGTCTCCACCAGCCCCAGAGCATCATCCTCCAGCAGCTGCAGCCTCTGGAGGAGGAAGAATGGTTTGGCTCAGCTGGAGCTACAGAGCTCTGCCCTGGGAGGCCTGGTAAAATGTGCCAGTTTTCTACATCTTGAGTGATCTGTATTTCCAGCTTCCAGCAGACCTGGAAAATACTCATTCTGGAGACCAACTTCTGGTTATTCTCATATCATTCTGGACTGCACTGAAAAGCACATTTTTGTGGATGCTCAACTTCCCAATCTATTGTCCGGTTTCAGTCATGTTGGACAAAAGAGCAAAAGTCTCAGGAAGAATCAGACAGGGATCCTACAGACTCCACAGAAAGCTGCAGGCTACACAGAGAAGACACAGTGGTCCCAATACCCACAGGCTTACCTCAGCCATTTGTGAGTCTTGAAAGAGATGTGCAGTCAAATGGTTGCCTGCATACTGCTGTCAAACTACTCTGCAGGAAGAGACTGTACGTATATGCAGGGACAACAGAAAATCTTACTATAATTCAGTCCTGAAGTCAATCAAGCAAGAGATGTAAATCTGTGGACAACTATGTTTTGAAAGAACAGGTGCTTGCAAAACTGGTTTTTATCTAATTAAATTTTCTATCCATTCTCTACATGTTGTTAATAATCTCCATATGAATGTTTATGATCTGCCTGAATCTACAGACCAAAATGCACAGGAGAAAGGGATTATGTTTCATGCATGTTCCTCCTGATGGTGTACTGGAGACTAAACTCTTTAGTCAAGGTAACCCAGCTGGCTTTTCTTCCTGTACTGGCTCAAACAGGAGTTTCATCTATGAAGTGTTATAATGGGCAGTGAAAGCATTAGTAGTAGCTTGGGAGGGCACTTTAGCCCTGAACTGAAGTTATCAAAACCAATGAGCATGTTCTTAAATGTGTGCTCAGGAGTTTGGCTAAACGAGGTAATGGTCTTGATTATAACCTAAAAAAGTTACGACAATTAAAAAAAAAAGTCAGATTTATTCAGGTTATGGATAGTTTGGGCTGGATTAACAATTAAGGTTTAGTCCTTAGTTTAAAAAGAAATATACAGCTTGCATTGCTTGTTATTGGACTTGGATTTATCTGAAAGTATTCATTTATGGGAAAGCACATAGATTTTTTGTGGAAAAATCCCAAAATAATAATGAAGGCAAAATTACTACTGACTTCAGAAAGTCAACATTTTTAATTGCTTCATACCAATATTTAATGATTTTGCTGGCTGACTACAGATACCTTCTGAAAAGGGAGAAATTAAAGGTTTCATGTTCACAAGTAAATGGTTTGTGGAGAGAAAGGAAGAATTTCAGGGAAATTAGGAGAGGTTCATTCCAAAGTCAGAAGTAAAAATCATGAAGGTATGATTTTGAAGGCCAAATGAAAGTTGAAATGCTAAACTGTCAGATGACTCCTTTTTCAGACTGGGGAGATTAATTCCTTGTATAGATTCATTAGGAGTAATTCTGGTGTATGGTAGCCTCTCCCCCAGTTATGAGTACCATAATCAAAACTGTTACTCATAGATGAATTTATGTAAACAGAATGGGTATTTTCCCTTCCCCACAAATTTTGAAAAGCTGTCAAAAGGTATTTTATCTGTCCATTAGCTCTCATCACAGCCCAATTACACCAAGTTACAGATAGAGAGTTTTTCATGATTGCATTGAAAAGAACTCCAATATCGAAAACAAACTATGAAAATGTAGGATGAGTACATAATGTACTGTTTCACATCCAAAGTAAAATCTCTATTATGCATAAGCACTTTAAAGTTTCTCAGGATATAACTTGGGATCTTGCTAGCTCCTATTTTCTTCCTAAGTCAAAGAATTTAAAGTCTTTACATTCTCTGCCATTTAAATGGGAATTTTAAACAGCCTGAAACTAAAATATTTCATCATTAGACTATCGGCTGCACACAGCAGAATGAAAGGATTTGCTTCTGCATCACAAGACTTGCTCTGGGTTCTAGTGCAAAGCTTTATGTTTTGGATAACTTTGTCTCTCAAGACCTGAAGGTCAGATGTTGTACCATAGTACTCTGTATTTGAGAGAACTATGCCTTGCCCTCTTGGAAGCATGAAAAGGCAGAACTGCTGTCAATTAGGAGCCAAAATGTCTATGATTCTATAAGAAAAAACTTATAAAATTCATTAGTAGGTTTCTTAAAATGTATTCTTTATGCAGCTAATTTATTTTGAATGAAAGCCACAAATAATTTTTAAAATAGAAATGCAAAGATTTTGTTAGACATTCTTAAGTATATGAATGTACAAATACCCTAACATAAGCCTTTGCTGTTTTCTTAGCCAAATTAAAGCTTTACATGAGAAAAAATTTCATAAGCAAGGTGCATAATTTTCACTGAATAGCCATACCTTCTGAAAATGCCCCAAACCAACCATTAACCATTCTAAGAGAATTGCTTGCCATTAATTATGTATTAGATGTGCAAAGGAACACGGTAACTAAAAAGAACGCAACTGTAGAAATGACTTTTTGTGTCCTATTCCTCTGTTAGAGATTCCAGTTGTGCCTTTTTGCCAATAAAGGACCTGAAAGTTGACAGAAAAGCGTTAGACACAACAGAAATCCATCACTACAGAAAAGCCTGGGAAAAGGAGATATGACAAATTACATGGGCTAAATCTGAGCAGCCTGGAGTCCCTGCAGATCCTGTGAAAAATGAGGCGTGTGGATTGACAATACAGGTAGCAGAATGTCTCTCTCCTGAAATGCAGACTTGATCCATCTCTCAACCGTTTTTGTGCAACAGACAAGTGAGGCCAATAGCTGCATAAAAAACTAGCATGAATGAGATCAGAATAAAGGGCAAAATGTCCTTCGGTTAATTACTGCACTTTGCAGGATATACAGACAGCCCATGTTAGTGTGGCTGTTCCAGTGCAACAATGCTGTGGTGAGATGAGATCTGGGGCTTTGCTGCTCCCTGGGCAGCAAAGATGGGCAAAGGGAAAGTGGGCATCTGCCACTGATAGGAGCGGGAAACCCAACTCACTTCCCACAGAGGAGAGGGATGATGTTCTTACCCTGCCAGGAGAAGTTCTGCAATCACAAATGTGAAGGAGAGATGCTCATGTTTTATCTGGTACAGCAAAAAAAAGGCAAGGAAAGGTGAAACAGCTCACTCAGGATGATACAGAAAGCCTATGGCAGCAGTAGGTTTTTTGGGGAAGGGCAGTTTTCCCTTTAATCCCTCATTTTACTACCTGTTTTTGGCATAAGACGTTTTATTCTCTGGCAGTTTATGCTGAGAAGTGTCTTGTGCTGAAAAGGAACTGGAGGAAGGAGCAAGGGGAAAGGCACACTAGTACTCTAGAGCAGCTCAGGCAGAAATGCAAACTAATAAAAATGATGATGATGTTAATAATAATACGATATGTGAAATAACTACAGCTGACATATGATCTATTGATTAAAGTCTTTCGTATGACAGGATGTCAGCCAGCAGAAATAGGAAATCAATACCTCATTTAACAGCAAAGAATGACTCAACCTCCTCCAGGCCAAAGAGAGACGGGGCTGCTTGAGCAGACAGTATGAATTTATTTGATCTACTTTTGTGAAAAAGAAAGGTTTAATTATACTAAAGAACGTGTTTCCTTGAATACAGAAGGGAGTGGGAGTTGTTAGGAAGCTTATGAGCAATTAGTCAATCTAACCAAACAACAGAAGTGTTCATGCATTTCAATGCATGTTTCTGGGATGTCAGGATTTTTGGATAAACCAATGACTGCAGATTCCAGTAAACATGAATTTAAGTACATATAACAAAGGCAGGAAAGGTAATGTTTTCAGCACATGCATATTACTTATAAATTTGCTGCAAAATGCAGATTCTGCCCCAAAAAATGGTTGTCTGCCACTGGGAATTGACAAGCCACAAAAAAACATGTCCATGAGGAGGCCCTGATGGAGGAATGTTCTTCACACTGGATATGAGCACATTCCTCCAGGGAGGAGCATATGGGTGCATCTATTGTTCCTATTGGTCTCCTGGGCCACAGGAGTTTTCTAATCCATGCTTCCAGACATGCACGAAATTGGGAGATTTTTGTCCCATTTTTTTTTTCTTGAGGCAAGTATTTTAGTTCTAAGGGTTTTAGTCTTAATTCCTATAAATGAACCTCTGGTGAAAACACAACTAGAAATAACTCACGCATTTTTAAAGGGGAAAGCAGGATAGCCCAGGAATACAGATCTGTGGGTGGAATAGATATCACATGGCATTTTTATAACTGGCCTGTGTACAAAAGATGTGCTGCTTCATGAGCCCAAAGTTACTGAGATTCACGAAGGACTCAAAAGGAGATAATTCTATGGTTTTCAGGTTGTGATTTGTGGGCAGCTTATAAGGAGTCATACTTGCCTTATCTCTCTTCCTAAGAAGAGAATAAAGCAATAAAAAAGACATGAATACAACAAAGCAATTTGTAAAACAACACAGGAAAGCTCTTCACTGCACCAGAAATATTGCATTTTCATGCATACAAACCACAAGTGATCTGCAGAGAAAACTGATTCTCTACCGTTCCTCAGAGAAAAAGGTATTATACATGTAGTTTCACAAGAGAAGGTTTAGCATAAGCACACTTTCCATTCAGTACCTCCCCAACCATTTTTCTTCTCCCCCCCAGTTTGCTCCTTCTTGTAATCCTGAAGGAAGAAATCCCCCAAAGGCAGGCTTGTTACCCAAGGTGCAGGGTGCACGTGTGAAAATGTAACACTGAGGGACATGAAAAATGAGCACCTCAACAGCACTAAGTGCTCATCCCTGGAAGGGAACAGTGACAACTCTGATTAAATTCATTATTTCATCTTTGCCCACATCACTTAACCTCGCCATAGTGTAGCTACTGGTATTTAAGTTGCCAGGATGGTGGCACTTGGGCTCCCAGTCAATAAGAAGGGGTTGAGGGAGGGACTGAAGAATTTTCCACCACATTCCTTTTTTCTGTGTACATCTTCCTTGAACACAGAGCTCCTCTCTCCTGAACAAAGTTAAATTCCAGTTGTTTCTTTTCAGGAACTGGAATTAATGCTTTTTCTTTATTCTGTTAAATAGTCTATTCCTTGTTTTAGCAATTGTACCAGGTGGGTTTTATTTAATATATTATTTACTACCAATACAATGGTCCCCTGATAACATGGCTGTAAGTAATCTTTTCCTGAAGCTTTGTTGACAATCTCAGTGAAGAGCCAAAGATAAAAAGAGCAGGAATGCTAAACAACCTGTTAATCAAAAATATTGCAGCTAAAATTGACTGGCAATGTCTTCTGGGGAAATCCACAGAGTCATTGGTAATCCTTGCCAGTTCTCTGTTTTAAAAGAGGCATTTGTTTCCAGAGCAATAAATAGTTCACAAAAATAAATTAAAAACAGATGATGGAGAATTAATGAATCCATAATTTCAATATGCAGAGATGAGGATGAAAGCTCAGTGTTATGCAAGCATACACTTTTATTCTGCTTATTTTTGTAGCATGCCCAACAAAGAGTTAATTTATTCTTGGTTTAAGGAAAAAAAAAATTAAGTTCACACTCTTGACTTGATTTTGAAGTTTTACTATTAATATAACTGTTTTCTGTAACTACCAGTACCAGGTACCACGTCCAGAGTATTGTACATTCTCAGTATTTGGTACAGCAAACTAATTAAACCCTATCCTGAACTGCTAGCAAATGCAATAGCCCAACCACCTAATAGGTTCACTAATTATAAGGACAACATCAGGTCTCTGGGGACCTTGGAAATGTTCCAATATCTAAGTTGTCTTTTCTTAAGAAGTAATTAGCTCACAACAATGGTGGCCAGAGTACATGTGCCCTGATTTCAGGCAGGGCCGTGGTTCAGAGAGCTCCCTCATTGCAGCCACGTGTCCAACATGTAGTGATGTGAATCCTCATGATCTGCTGGCACAAGCATGCTGGAGTGCCACGACCTGCTCCTCTAGGAGTGGGTGGGAGGACTCAAGCCCAAAAGGAGCTTTGGAGCATCATTACCTGTAAAACCATGGCTTCTCTTGGGATTTGCAGTCCACTTGCTGTAGCATTGCAAAGAGCAACTCTGTTTTTTTAGCTTAATATAGGTAAGACTACTGCTTAAAAAAAATCTCAATGATACTGTTATTTTTGTATGGACATTTAGAGATTCAGGAATGCACATGTTGAAGCCTGTGGTGATATTGCCTCATTTTAGAGACAAAGCACGTGATTGTTTTAGTTTCACCTCTACAGCTCAGGCAAACCAGTGCTGAAGTGGAGTGGCATCAGCCCGTGTAGCTAAGGTTGGGATGTCCCAAGCAGAGCTGCTATAACTGTCCTAAGGGTAAGTACTGCATCTGTATGGAGGATGACAAAGGTGACAATTATTTGGAATAGGAGTGAAAACAAAACCTGAGCTATTTTTCACGGCCTGAAACCTGTGAGCTGCTGGCTGAGCAGGTGCTAGTTGGGACATGGACATGCAACACAGAGACTTCCCTGCCACAAACTCTCCCTGCAGTAATGTCAAGAAAGGCACAATTCAAGGACATTAAGACATGGAAAGCTGTACTTTGCACAGTTCCATATTAATTTCTATTCTAGAAATTTCTGTAGTAGGTTACAACTTCATTGTTTTTAAACTGTCCTTGTGATGGAAATACTCTCCTCCTTTTACAGCCAAAGAACCCAAGGTATGCAGACTATCAACCTTGTATCATGTTTCACTATAGGCTGTCCTTTGGACAAGTGCCACAGGACCTGAAAGCCCCTCACCACACACTGCCCCAAAGAGGTCTCAGTGGGCACAACAGCAGCAGTGGAAGATCCAGCACATCATCAGAGCTTGGACCAATTCAGAATAGTTCATGCCCTCGGCCACCATCAAGCATTCCTATGCTCAGGTCTCCAAGCCTGGCCTGGCAGGTTCTGTAGCTGGGGCAGTCCAGCCACACCTTCACCACAGAAGCATGATCTTCCCAGTGCAGAAACTGGACATGAAGTGAAATACAGCACTGCTCAGTGAGCACCTACCTCATCCTTTGGACTCTTCGTGACTTTCTAGGATTGTTCTTGAAACTGTACAGTTTGAATATTTCATGCTGTAATGCAGCACACCAGCTGACATCTCAGGAGGAATTTTTGAACTTGTATAAATTAATTATGCCTCCTACCCACAGATCATTTCTTTGGCAGGCGTGGACAATTTGTTCATTAGCTACCAGTTAAAAACCACCTAGTTTTTCCCTTCAAAGCTATTTTTCAGTTCATATTGTGTATAGGTGTTTTCTGTATTCTTTTGCATGGATCAACTATTTTGTTTACAATTTCTTGAAGCTTAAGTCTAAAACATCAAAGCTAGACATAGAATCACAGAATTACTTAGGTTGGAAAAGACCCCTCCTTGAAGGAGGCTTATATAAAAGATGGGGACAGACTTTTCGATAAGGACTGTTGCTATAGGACAAGTGGTAATGGTTTTAAACTAAAAGACAGTAGATTCAGACGAGACATGAGGAAGAATTTTTTTACTATTAGGGTGGTAAAACACTGCAACAGGTTGCCCAGAGAGGTGGAGATACCCCTTCCCAGGAAACACTCAAGGTCAGGTTGAATGGGTCTCTCAGCAACCTGGTCTAGATGAAGATGTCCCTGCTCATTGCAGAGGCGTTGGACTGGATGGCCTTTAAAGGTCTCTTCCAATCCAAACTACTCTATGAATCTATGATTCTGACTCATGCCATTATATACTAGGAAAATGGACTTTCTGGGTTCAGCAAATGAAAGGCAGTAGAAGCAGCTGCTCAGGGACTGCAGATGGCACTGGGGAAAGGCAGGGCTGGGATCAAACACCTACTGAAAATGACAAAAGGGAAGGTAGAAAGCTTTTGGGTTTTGCTTTCATTACAGGTCCAGCCCCGGGCAAGATTGACATATACTATTAAAGTGTTAAAGTGTTTAAGTGTTAAAAGAACTTGCATCGTGTTATACAAAGTGCACATGCTGTCATGGCCGTGCACAAGTCAGAAATGAAACTGAGGAACTAATAAATCTGAATGTACTTGCTCTGTGTCTGAACAGACAAAATCCCCTCCAGGGCCCTAGCAGCACACCTGAACTTTGATAACCCTGTGATGTTCTGCTGAGCACAGGCTTCCAGCTGTGGCAGTGACTTTCTTCGAAGCTACAAAACCCCAAGCTAATCATTAAATTCTGTTAAGGCTGGAGTTGGATGGATGTTCTCAGGACAGATGTTAACTGTCCTTTTCCAGTTGCCGTTGAAGGGGGGGAATTAGCCAAGTATTGGGTGGGATTTATGAGCTCTGGGGTGTACTGCCTGCACAGACCTGCCTGGAGTGCCAGGACTGCCCGCCCCCCTGTAACACGCCTGGGATGCACAGAAACTCTCCAATGAGAGATAAAAAGGGCATGAGTGAGAAACACATGGCATTACATTTTCTAAAAAACTTATGCAATGTCAGCAGTTAAATCCATAAAGAATCTCAGAAGGCAGGACCTTTTTTCTAAAGCAGAGGCAAATTGCTGAAAGTTTTCTTCTTTCCCATGCTCAGAACAAAGGGCTATTGAGGACAATTTGTGGGGCAGCTGGTGAACCTCCTCAACAAAGGAGTAAGGCTGACTTTAATGTATTCCTATCACAAGCAGTGAGGACTTTTATTAAAGAGCACTGTACTCCAAAACCTGCTTTAAAGCTGTTAAATCTGATCTTTGGTTCTTCAACATGGTTATAAAATACATGAAGCCAATTGGCTGCATGGCAGCTGCTGTGACTTCTCTGTGCAAGTTACACCCCCACCACCACCAAGATGCTTTGCCCTGGGCAAAACACCATCTAGGCAGCAGCAAATAAAAGATGGGCACCATCTGCCAAGACCTAATTTCTCATAGATGATTCTTTGTTGCTAATGACACAGAAGGAGATGGTTGTATTTGGTCACCTCACACCCTGTGACAACATCTGGACCAGAACACCAAACCAACCTGCACTACACTGCAGCACAGTCTCCTCCATGGCTTACTCACTTCAAAACAGTGCTGGGAAGTAGATGATGAGAGTGGGAAACAGGGAAGGAGGTATTTCTAACTGGTTTGAAGCATATCTAGGGATTAGGCATCACGAATATGGATTTAATTTTCAATTTTGCCTACAACTATTTCCATGCTCATTTTTTTTAAAGAAAACCCTATGTTGTCTACAGCCAGTTTTCACCAAAGTCTCAGCCTAGGTAAAAGGCTACTGGAAAACGGTTTAAAGGAAAATCTTGATGTGTCTTACAGGAAGTCCTTCAAAGCAGGGCTTTAGACTTGATAGCAGCAATAACGAATTTTTATTTGGAAAATCTTACTGGATATTTCAGAATAAATCAGTACAGAAGGGAGAGTTAACCTCCGTCCATATAACTACGTGTCACACAAACACCAACACTTATTTTTAAAACATCTGTCTGCCTATGCTGAATACGGTCCCTAATCACAGGACTTTAAAGAGTATTTGCGCACTTGCTCCTTCTGCAAATGTCAAGATCACTAAGGGATTAACTGTAACATTTTATAATCACTTTTGCTTCTCAGCAGTTCATAAAGAAATGCTTACACCATGGGAATTTTACTTTTTAAATTTTTTTTTATTTGCCAGATTGTGAGATCAAACAGACCCAAACCAATTATCTGCAATTCTCAAATGACAGACATGCAAACAAAAATGTTTGCAGCAAAGCAAAGAAAGTGCCGAATTTCTTTGTAATGCAACAGAAAAACAAGGGTTGCAGCATTTTTAAGTGCTTTGATTAAAACTCTCGGTGGTACAATACGTCAGGTGTTATTGCAAGGTCAGCTCTGCTGAATGAAGCTGAACCATATTCAGTCTTTGCAGTTATGTATGTCCTTATGTCACTACTTGGGACTACTGAAGCACAAAGCCAAAGTGTGATGTGCTCAATTTGTCCTTCAGTTGCTTCATAAAGCAGCAAAAACAGCCCCAGGTAAGGCACAGCCACACCGTGAGATTTGTGGAAGACCTGGAAGAAGCTCCTGAGCTTTCTCTTGGGAGTACTCTTGGAGGAAAAGAGTGGTCCCCTACAGAAGCACATGGACAATAAGTCAGCCTCCAGAGATGAACCAGAGTCGCACTGATGGCACATTGTCACAGCTGACATTCCTTCAGGATTTACTACAGCCTGGGGGCAGAGTCGCTGCAAAGCTGCCTGGTAGAAAAGGACCTGTGGCTGCTGTTCAACAGTGGCTAAACATGAGCCAGTGTGTGCCCAGGGGGCCAAGAAGGCCAGTGGCATCCTGGCTTGTATCAGGAATAGTGTGGCCAGCAGGACCAAGGCACTGATTGTCCTACTCCACTCAGAATCACAGAATCAATCAGGTTGAAAGGGACTACAGTGGGATCAAGTAGGGATGTCCTAGAGCACAGGATTGCATCCAGATTGTTCTTGAGTATCTCCAGTGAGGGAGACTCCACACCTTCTCTGGGCAGCCTGTTCTAGTGCTTGGTCCTCTGCACAATAAAGAAATTCTTACTCATATTCAGGTGGAACTTCCTGTGCATTACTTCTTGTACAGTGATTCGTGTCCTCTTGGTTGGCACCACTGAAAAAAGCCTGGCTTCATCTTCTTGGCACTCCCCCTTTAGATACTTATATACTTGGCACTGATGAGGCCACACTTTGAATCCTGTGTTCAGTTTTGGGCCCCTCACTACAAGACAGACATTCTTGTGCTGCAGTGTGTCCAGAGAAGGGCAGCAGAGCTGGTGAAGGGTCTGGAGCACAAGTCTGATGAGGAGCAGCTGGGGGAGCTGGAGTTCAGCCTGGAGAAAGGGAGGTTCAGGGGAGACCTTATCGGACTCTACAACTGCCTGAAAGGAGGCTGTGGCCAGGTGGGGGTCAGTCTCTTTTCTCAGGCAACAAGTGACAGGACCAGAGGAAATGGTCTTAACTTGCACAGAGGAGGTTCAGATTGGATATTAGAAAAAAATTTCTTTGCCTAGAAGACTGTCAAGCGTTGGAAGAGTCTGTCCATGGAAGTGGTGGAGTCACCATCCCTCGAGATATTTAAAGGACATCTGGATGTGGGGCTTAGGGACATGGTTTAGGGGTGGACTTGGCAGTGCTGGGTTAACAGTTGAACTCGATGATCTTAAAGGTCTTCTCCAACCTAAAGATTCTATGATTGCAATGAAGAAAACACCCATGATCAGCTTGGACCTCTGAAAATATCTGCTTTCAGTGCAACTTTCTGGCTGCTGCAACTAAAGCACTGCTGATCTGAAGAGTGCAGTATGTAGTTATGCAGAAACATCGTTTGCACCCTTACAGCCCAATTGCATAATCACAGTGCTATATAAAGAGGTTCTCCACAGGGGACCCACCAGGCACACTCAATAGTCCCTTCTTACATGCAAAATAAGGATCTGAAGGCTGACATGCAGTGAAGCTTGAAATGTGAAAACAGCACACTGAAAGTTCAATATGCAATTAACCATAAAAGCAACACTGCCTCAGTTTTTAGAAGCATTTATAATATGATGTCTGAGCTGATTTAATAGTATGGAAAAGACAGCAACTGACAATGTCTCTCAGAGGAACAGAACAAACAGGTGTATTTAAGTCATGCACGTGACAAAAGTTGTAAGTGGGAAATAAGTGATCAAGATGCTCAAGATTTTCAAAAGTTGACTATAATTTTAAAGATATTTGGTGTAGTCAAGTTGCAATAAAGGCCTGTTTTCAGAATAGTAACCCTTCTCTGACAGCAACATCACTGTGCGGCATCTCAAACCACGTACACAGGAACTGTGACATCGTCAGTGACAGTGGTTTTTGATGACAGCCACCAGAAGGAAAAGGTGCTCGGAGGCAATTGTCTCAGGTCCCATGAGTGCTCAGCTCCACGTTTGCTGAGGCACAGACTGCTCCTCTGCCATTTCTGTGTGACCCGAGTGCAGCCTGAGCTTACCCAGACTCAGTTTAAGTGGGGACACATTGAATTAATTTTTAAGAATGTCCTTTCAGGATTGTTCCATTTTTTTGTTAACAAAAGAAATATGAACTGCATGGAAAAGCACAGTTAAAACCCTGCCCTCAACGGATATTTGATAATTTCTAAAAAGGTGGAAAAACCATGCGTGCAGAATACAGAAAATCAAAAAGATGAAGAGCCTCAGGCTAAGGGAAATTTGTGTAAAAGCTTCTGTCTTTGAGTTCCAATAGAAGGACTGACACCTTTAAATTTTGTGAGATAATCCAGATTAACTCCCATTCATCCTCTCTTCTCCTTTTCTTCCCTTCCTTCACCTCTCTAAGCCTGCCACCTCTTCTCTAGCAAGGCTTAAACTTCAAATTCATCATTTACTTCAAATTCTCACACATGCAAGTTTATTTCACTCTTCTGAATGGAAGCAAATGAATTTTATTTTCATGGCTCACTCTCCCAATGCCTTCTGCATGGTCTGATACATTAATTCAGATTATCATTCTGTGCACTTTTTGCATTAATTCTCAACTGACTGACCCTCTTCATCTGTAATTATTACCATGAAGGTTTTGAATATCATTAAACTCTTCTCACCGACTGCATTAACTTTAAAAGGTAATTTGATTAATTCTGCAAGCCACTGGTAGATGGAGATTTAACGCCTCATGGATTTTCTGCATTATCAGTATTTTGCAGCAACCAGATCTGAAAGATAAACAAAATCCTTGGAGACCAGATGAAAAAGGTTGGTTGTTTTTGTGAAAGATTTTAAGTAATTTTGTTAAGCTTTAAAAACAGTGTTCTAAATTGTTTTTCCCAGAATTACAAACAGATCATTCCTCTGCATTCCCCCACAGTACTGATTTAATAACTTTTCGTTTCTGTGAAACGCATATATTTCCAGAGCTCAGCCAAAGGTTTTTCACTTGGGAAAACACAATGTCTGTGAGGCAGCAAAAGTTATCAACTGATAAATTGTAGAACAATATAGCCTGCCAAAATAGTCAACATGTAAAGACTTCAGCTAAGTTCAAAACTTCATGGAGAGCAAAGACGCATGCTAATGCAGCATCAGTGGCTGGTGACACATACAGCTGATGCTGCTGTGTTTAAATAAAAGTCCTGAAGGATGGTAAGGATGGTAATAGTGTAAAATATGGTTATAGCATTACTGAGCAGCAATGTATTGCATTAATGACCCAGTGTAAACACCTGCAGATAGCAATTCTCCAGCAGAGATTTCCCCCTTCTCCTCCTTAGGCATGTCCGACAGCTGTACTGGCAACAGCTCTTTTCTGTGTCTACTACTTCAAGGGTAGCAGAAAGCAATATTCATTAAAATTTCATAAATGTTAGTAAAGGCTCCAATAACAGATTAGAGTAGTGAATTAGGGCTACATGATTCCTTGCGTGGCATATATTGAAGGGCAATGAAAACAGAAATCTCCCAAGGAAAAGGAGTTAATGGAGAGGCAGCACCCATAGAAACCATTCTTCTGACCCATGCCACAGCACAACAGC
Source organism: Aleadryas rufinucha (assembly GCA_013397815.1). Classification (NCBI taxonomy): domain Eukaryota; kingdom Metazoa; phylum Chordata; class Aves; order Passeriformes; genus Aleadryas; species Aleadryas rufinucha. Next base: position 436,894 of record VZTH01003604.1, read on the forward strand.
TCCTAAGACAAACTGCTAGCCCAGCGAGGCAGAGCTGCCACAGAAAGGATGAGTTGAGTGGTTTGTTCGAGGTCTAGCAATAAGTATAAATTTGTGTCCTTCATGGCACAAGCTGCAGAAAAGTATAATGACATTATCAAGCACTGTGATACTCACAAGACATTGACTTTTCAGAAGACAGTAGTTGTGGGCTTTATCTCTCCTTGTATCAGGGATCTCCCTCTCCTCTGGGGTTTGGTTGCCTGGGTCAGGCAAGGCTAGAAAGGCTGCGGGTGTCCAGCTTCAAAGAAAGCTGTGGGAAGCCTTAGCACAGGTCCCTCTACTCTGCTCAGGAGCTGCATTTAAGGAGAGGATCCCATCCTTGATCTCTGTCTGAGCTGTGCTGCAGGAGAGCCTGTACCTCATCTCACAGCTAGACTGGGTACAACACTGGGAATGCTCCCATGCTGCTGAGACTGATGACGATGTTATCCAGAAGGGCATGGAAAAGGTGCATGGGGAATGATATTTTTTCTTTTTCTAGTAACACAACTGTGAAGTGAAATACTGGAAAATCATCAAGCAGAGTGTTTATAGCACATAAAGGGAAAGATTCTTTTCCCCCCTACAGAATGAGTAATTGAACTGTGAATGCAACACGGCAGAATGCTGTAAAAAATAAATATACAGATTAGAAAATAGACCAGACAGATCAATTTACAGAGGATAAATTCATACCCGTATTCCAGGCAACTGGACTAGATGATCGCTGTAGGTCCCTTGCAACTGAACTATTCTTATTCTATTCTATTTTTTTTTCTTTTGCTATATAACTGGGGTGAGGAGGCTAAGTCAGGGCAAAATCCAGTTGTCATATTTATGTTGAACAACTTTTCAGTAGTAACAGGGATTCATGGACTCAACTTACCACATTAGCTTCTTGACATAGTAAGTATTTCTTCCTCCAAAACTCACACATCTGCATATGCATGGTGGTTTGCCTAGGACAATGGGTAGAGTGCCCATCATCTGGAGGAGCACATGGTAACAGGGCTGGCTCAATACTGGGATGCTTGACCTGTGGGTCTGCAATGTGAAGGTCCCACTCTGGCAAATGGGACCCACACTCAAAGCTTTGATGGTGCAAGTTCAATAAGATCCCAAGCTTTTCATGCACTCCCCAGCTGCCCCCAGGCAGAGTTTCAACTCCACCCTTTGTTACCCTCTGTGGGTGTTCTAACTGCTCTTGTCTTTGCTATCTCTACAAGCCAATTAAACTGCTAATAATGATCCTATTGTTAGATCAGTGAGGGAAACTGACCTCACTAGTCAGCAAAGCAAAGTCCAGCAAAAAGCAAGGATTTCTCACCAGTCAGCCTGGCTTTGTTCTCACCTCAGTAGAAGGCATCACGTACTTGTACTGCCCTATTTGAAAAGACAGTCTGCCTGCTTCAAACTGTGCTCAATATCCACTTGAATGTATAGACACACCAGTTATCAAAAAGCAAAGCATCAAAATGCATAATTATACTTTATTTATTGTGTGCACCTCACTGGCTAAGCTACGTGGTATTATTTCTACTTCCTAACTGGACCAGTTTAAATGATGAATTAATAAAGTGCAAAAAACTTCAGAGACAAACTTTTGGAAAAATAATTCTGCTTCGTTTGATAAAATGTATTTCTAATTAATATGGTTAGGTCATTAATTTTCTGTGTCAGTGCAGTGAAATGGACCTAAGTCTTTCCCAGGCCTGCATTTCTATTATTCTGTAACATTTTTCCACATCAATCAGGTCTTGGAAATAGTAACATGTCAGACCTTTACAGACAAAAATACCTATGGCAAATTTGCACAATTAGAACATCATTATCTTAATTAAACTTCAATGTTGCTTGCAATGTCTGATTTTTTTAAAAGTAGACACAGTGAGAGCTACGTAGCATGTTTATAGCATACACGACTAATACAAAAATATGATGCTCTTGAGTTTTCCTGAAAAACTGCAGATATTTGTAAGATCTGATATATCAATAAATATCTTCATGAGTGGAAACTTATTTCCAGTGCCAGTCACTCTCCTTTTTTTACCAATTCAACTGCATATACACATACATACTTCTTTTTTCATGCTCCAGCTACCATGGCAGTCAAATTACACTGCAACAGAGAGTTCCCTTGAACACAGAGGGAAAGAAAATATAAGAAGATCAAAATGAAACAGCAGAATGCTGCTTCCAATACACATTTCATAAGGGTCTATATTATGAGTGGGCTGGAGCAAGACAAGGGAGGTCAGAGGAGAAGGGTTGGCTGCAGAAGATGCCACAGCCATGGCTGTCCTGCTGTCACAGGGCTGGTGGCACCCACGGTGACACCAGAGAACCCACCCTGTGGCTGACCCCCTCTCACAGAATATGCCCCCATTCTTACATTCCCCTCTTTATCTCTTTCCTTTCCAGTGAATCAGAACAGACACTTTTCAACTGACCTGCTATTACTTCCTGCATTTCTAAAGCCCTTATTACTGCCTGGGTTACCTCAACACACACCACATAAATTAGCCATGGGCCAGTTTCACCTGGCCACAGCATGGGTTAGAAAAGGCAGTTTATAATTCTCTCCACAGCCTCACATCAGCAATGAATCCTTCCCTTAAAACCTCTTTGAGCATCATTACTATTTTTTAATGCTATACTGTGAGTCATGGGTGTTACCAATGTTACCACACTATGTTCAACTTTAAAACATTTAAATGTGGAATTCACAACAGATGGCTTTTTGTAATGGAAGATAAATGAGTGACACCTAATTTTAATATTATTTGTTGAATATATGTTGATGATGGACTGGGCAACAGTAGTATCACACAAACCATAACATTTTTTGATGCATTTTGTGGTACATACATGTATGTACCTTGCAGACAACACCAAAATCCAAGCTAGCATATATGGAAGGGAGGCAAAACTGACACCAGAAATCCTTTTCAAAAATTTGTGTCCAGATGGGTGAGGAAAATAAACCATATTCCTGAGGTACAATAGTGTCCCTAATCTCCCTTAAAAGTGGAAGCAATCTCATCTAAAGTAAGAGTTTTTAAGCTGGTTTGGATACAAGGCAGATGCATGTAACTGCTGAGAGAGCCAGAAGCAGGAAAATGAGTGAAATGTTGGTAACAAAGCATTTATGCAGCAGCTGCACTGTGCTGCAAAACAAGCACAGGTCGTTAAGTAGCAAAACATCTTCATCCATGACCAACACTTTAAAATTTGAGAGGTTGTTTACAAATAACTGAAATATTCAGAATATGCTGCTTGTCGAGATCTACTTTTCATCCTGTTGGTTTTTAAAGCTCTTGTGCTGTAAGGGGCAAGCAGATGTTTGTTGCACTTCACTACTAGAATTTGTGAAAGTAAGGTATGAATATAAATACCTCCAGCACTATGCATTCAGAAACAAGAGCTCCAAGTCATCTTCATAAGAGAGACCTTATCAAGGGTGTCACTGGGGCTGACTAGACTCCAAAATACTTTTAGCCCTGACCAAACTCATGCACAAACCCTGTGGAAATATATGTTGCAAGTTCCCTCAGGTAAGGATTTGAGTGCATTAAGAGATGCCTTTATTTAGACATTATCTAAAGTAAAACATAAGTGGCCTCCTTTGCCTCTGCTGGGATGGCCAATTCCCTCTGTTTCACTTGAATGTACATAAGATTTTCATCTTAACTACAAAGGCAGATTTTGAGGGGCTCCACAAAGCGCTCCAACAGACATTAAAAGCTCTTAATCTACACTATAGTAAAGAATGCTGTTAAGCTTAAGCTGCCTTTTCTGAACATTAGATACACAAACAAACTGGCAAAAATACAGGGAAAATGAAGAAAACAAAATGGAGCAAGTTTGTTCTAAACATAACCCAACTAGTAGAAAAAAAGGGAATGAAGATGATGGAGAAGATATATGACGGTAGACGTGTCAGTGTCACACCCTGTCACACCCGCCTCTTCATAGTTTTGTTGCTTTGAATGCTTCACAAAATAGGGCATTTTCTTATTAGAGAACAATAATTTTTTTTCCCTAGAAACTTAAGAAAGGACTCCCTTTGTTTTACTCTGCATCTTATCATCTTCTGTTGTAGCTACAATTAAGGTGTTGATATTTCATAATCCAATGGCTAAATTTAGTAACTGTTGTCATTTCATACTCAGAAGCAGGATAGCAAAGTTCCCTGATTCCAAATCTTTGGGCCTCAGAGAATAATGGCATTATCTAAAAATATGTAGCTTTTCAAACATAAATGCATTTCACTTTGTCAGCATTTTGCCAGCTTTTTCAATGCACTGACACCAAACTTATTTTCCTTAACAAAGTCTTTGCCAGGATGGAAATCAGTATTCAGCACTAAAAAAAGCACAACAGCTTGCTGAGTCTCCTGACAATAGAGGAAAGCACAAAAGTCACATTTTTATTAGTTGTATCTTTATGACAGCATTTAAATACACAGGTGAATTCCCAGTATATAAACAAATATTTATTACTAACACAATAAAATATTTATAGCATTGAAAAGCCATTCAAGAACCTAGAAACTATTGTAAGCTTCAATATCAGGGAGCTTGTAAATGAATGCATAAATAGAAAAATTATGCCTTAATTTAAATGCATTCGTTATTTAAATGTTCTGCAGCTTTTAAATCATTTTTAAAAAAAGCTAATTGAAAGCACAGAATATTTTAATAATTTAAAAGGGCTTCCTGATTAATTTATAGGATTTATCTCCTTTCATTTTTGCTGTAAACCTTGCACAGGTGAGCTGTGCAATTTGCTCCACAAATTATTTCAGATTGCTCACAAATGTTTTCTTGTCTGGCAAAGTTTGACAAAGCTAAAGATCAAATGGTTACCTTGGATCAGATATAGAACATGAGCAGCTTGCATTAAGTCATGTAATTTTTTTATATTGGTAGTGTTGCAAAAGAAGCAGAATTTTACATGTGCCCATTCTGAAGATCACTTAATGGGAAAATAGTGGGGTTTTGCACTCTAAGACTACCAACACATGTTTCACCAGTGGAGGTTGCCACTCAATCTCCTTGTTGCAGGATCAATTTTTTGTAAAAATAAATAGACTGACATAGGCTGCAGTTTCAGATATCTTAGATATTTAGGCACAACATCAACTAAAGGAACTTATCACATCATCTTCTGAAAATGGGGTAAATCTGAGAAGTCCTTGGAGAGGTCTCCCACAAAGGGCATTCTCAGCTGCCACTAAGACAGCTGCAGAAAGAAGCTCGGTGCCAGTGAAGATCAGGACAAGGCCCAAGGGAGGAAAAGACGGAAGTTGCTGGGATATGTTCTCGTGCCTGTGCTGGTGGCACAGCAGTGGGATGGCGATGGAGAAGGAGAAAGCAGAGCTGTTGTTTGCCGAGGGCAGCCGCAGCAAGGGAAGAGATTCAGTACAGGCACTGGGAGGTCAGACCAATCCCTCTTTGGGCAGAGGATGCGGTGGGAGCCGGCAGCACCGGCAGGCTGTCAAAGGGATTAGGCAGGATCATTAACACATGGGAAGGGGAGTAGGCAGGAAAGCTGGAGAAGCTTAAGGCAGTAGCAGAAGAAAGTGGCCAGGCCCACGTGCTCTCCCCAAGACGTTTTGCCAGCACAGAGTTCAGAACATGAGGTGACACAGACCCATTTTCTGGCTAGGATGGCACTTCTTACGTTTGTATTTTCACACTTGAGATGCCAGAGTGAAACGCTACAGAGCAGAAAAAAATATCACAGCCTCACAAGAACTAATTGGAGTTGGAAACCACAGAAAACAGCCTGGATATTCAGCAATTTTCTGTGAGAGAGCCATTCACTGAGGCTGGTTAGTTGTGCATGCAGATGAACAGCATAGCTGGCCTTGATGGGAAACTGCTCCTGCAGCAATCCCATCCCACGTACCGCAGGATTACTGCTACAGATATCTCATTCACTCATAGGGGACCCTCAGCAGCTCAGTTACAGGAGACAACACAGGAAAAACACTTTTCACTGCAAGAGAAGTCATGCTGAAAATGGCTCTGGACTTGCCCTGGCTAAGACATGTCCTGAGCAGCTCAGACACTGGCCAGAGAGAGACAATTATTATTCTTTGGTCCATTTATCTCCATGGATTACAGGGAGCAGGTGATTTAGACAGTTGCATCCAGTTCAAGCCAGAACTATAACTACATCATCCAAGCCAGACAAGGCAAAATTTTCCTTTCATGGGGGTGTCTTGAAAAATCCAACTTGATAGCAGTAAGGCAGTTGATAAACTATATTATCTCACTGCTTTTTGTACTCCTCTGAATACAGTCATCCACTGCCTTGTCTTGTATTATACCTGGCTGCCTTTATGCCCCATGTTTGTGCAGTACCCAGTCTTGCTGTGTGATTAGGGCTCCTCTGAACAACAGAAAAGCCAAGAAATAATAACAAGCTGTGTCAGAAACACAGCGTTTTAGCAGGGCAGAAATTACCAATCACTGGGAGCAACTTTTCTGTTATGTCACAGAGCTGAGATCTCTAGAGGCTGTGAGTGAATCTACATTAAGTATAAACTTCCCTGTTCCTGACTTTTGTCCTCCCCAGAAGCACAGCATGATCAATTCTCTGCAGACATTTCAGAAGCCTTAAAACCACCTTTCAAAAGCTCCAGGTGACAGAACAGCAAGAGGAATGTTCACCCTTGCTATTACCTTGCTAGGTACAAAGGGACAGATGCTGCTGTTGAATCAGGTTCAGGGGACTCTCTTTGCCTCTCCCACTGCTGGGAGCCCTCCTGCCCGGACTGGATACCAGAGCAAAGCAGACCTCTGGAGAGCACAGAAGGATTTTGATGCTTCACTTTACAGCTTTAATTTCTGTCTGAGCACTTAGGAGTCCCAGGCCAGCCTAGAGCTTTTCTTGTGATTTAAAACTCTGTAATATACTTGTCATCCTTTGGGCTTAAATGAATCTCTGAAGTTATGCAACTGATCTTTTAACTTCTAAAGTCAACTGAGAGCTAAAATCTCGTGAAGTATCCCATATCCATTTGAATTAAAGAGAAATTATGTATGCTTTCAAGTCTACTTTTGGTTAGTGCAGAATTTATCAGTTGGCCATATCTGTATTATTAATTTTTTGTAGTCAGACAAACTTCATTTTTTACTTCTGAGAATGTACCAGTCTTTTTTCTGTACTAATTCAGTAGCAGTTAGTAAGCTGAATGTTATCAGAAAGCTGAACATAATGTGAGCCTTGGAGCAGACCTGAAAAGTGCTTTATTCTTGGAAAAACACTTTGATATTGAAGTCTATGGTCAGAGGTAAAGTCTGATCACAGTTAAAAAAATAAAGTGTAGAGTGAAATGAAACCCAAGGAAAAGTGAAAAACAGGGTTCTGGGAAGGGAAAATATCTTAACCTATGAACATAAGTCACAGGAACGAGTGAAGAGATGGGAAAAAACTCTACCAAAAGCCTTGAAAAGGACAATGTTTTCCTTCCATTTTCACCCTGCACAAATCAATTTATTGCAGCTGGGTTGTTCAAGTGTTAGATTTGCCCTGGAACATTTCTGACCCTGCTGGGCTGCCAATTTCATCGTCTTTTTGTCACACTCCTGCAGTAAACACATACACAGAGATTCAAAAGAATTTCTCATATTGCAGAAATACCAAACAAACCTTAAGAAACAAGATTCAAGAGTAATTGTAAGGCACAGGCTTTCTTCACCTAGCCCCTGACACCAATCGCACACTCCAACATAAATACCGTTCCTATCTGAGAAGCACCAACTTGCTTGGTTTTTTTTCCCCTGTGCTTGCTGATAACTCACTCTTCCCCAGCTCTTGCCTCTAGTGTTAAACCTCAAGTTTTTGCCTCCCTGTGGTAGGAACTGCCCAACAGGTTTGTGCAATGGGGTACAGCCCAGCCAGGTGGCATAAATACTGCTGTAGTGTGGTGCCATAGGTGTTGAAGATAAAAAACTTCATGTCCCTAAATTTTTGCTTCAGCTCTCAGGATGCTCTGCCTACACAGAAAAGTCACCCACAAAGATACAGGGTTTTCATATTCTTTCTGGGAAAGCAGCCCAGGCTGTTTTCTGGCAGTAATGTTATATCTGATGAAGTGTCTACAGGAAACAGCCAGAAACTTCCTGCAAGGCCTAAATGGTCCCCCCAAAGCCTCAATGCCATTTAATTATGGGCACTAAGCGAGATGGAAATCAAGAGGGAAGTGTCATCTAAGTCTCATCATAATTCAGTGATGTGGAACTTAAGTGTGCCTACAAAATTGACTTTGTTCCTTTGCCTTCGCGAAGTCCTTCTTCAATTTACTCAGTTCCCCTTATTTTTTCCTCTACATTTTCCATTTGCTGCTATGTCCTCTTTTTCACCTTTTCATTTTCTCCCTGACCTCTCTTCACAGTCCCACTGCAACTGCAGTTTCTATTAAATTTTAAGTAATATACATTTCATACTGGTTTTGATGGAATAAATTCTGTATTGATTGAGACCTGTATAAAACTGCATAAAAGAAAAAAGTTTGCAAAAAAAAATAGAGGAAGTAGATTCCAGCTGATCCTCTGCCCTGTGAGCACAGATTATACCCACCAGGAAAGTTCCCTCATTGTCTTGCACAGAGTCGCCTTTGCTTATTAAATTGGACCTGAATTATCTGAATTCAGGGTGATTTTTAATATAACAAAGTCCCTGGAAAGAAGTTGGCAAAGGACGAGGACATTACATGGAAATTTGACGGCAGTATCTGATATAATGGATGAAAAATTGGTTTCTTCATAAATGTGGTGCTGAACTAGAGGGGAAGTAATGTCATCTTTCCTGATTTCAACCTCCTACAGAGAAATTGTTCTGTGTTGCACATTATGGTCCTCTCATCCACTTCTCTTTAGAGCAAAGAGAGTTTCCACAAAAAGATATAGAACCTTGGGAACATTTTGCGTAGGTAGAGAGTTAAGCATGTATCTCCTCATGTCTCCTGTCTTTTGCAAGGCATTGAAGAGGAACTGGAGATACATGACTCTGTGGTTTGGACCAAGTTGTCTGGATCATGAACCCTAAAAGGTAAGCACTGTAGCACTTAACTGGTAGAGGCCTCCTTCTTTTCTGGATCCGGTCCAAATCCTTCATTACAGTTTCAGTACTGGAAAAGTTTCTTCTAAGATTAAAATTTATCTCTTGCAGAAGTTCAGCCTTTAAAGAGTGGTGACATGCATTACCCTAAAGCAGTGTCCTTTTTTTGGACACAATTTCAAAGATGAATCATGCTTATGTGTAAAAGGTGAGAGACTCAATTTTCTCTTATCAGTCCTGTAAACAATACCCCTTCACTGTGTCAAAAATACCCAATTAAAAGCTTAAAATAAAAACAAATCTTAAAATAGGCATTAGTCCTGCCCACGGTTCAGTGCTGATGCTATTTCAAAGGCCCAAGAGACTTGCCCTTCACACTCCTCGTGCCAAGCAGCAGAGAGGTGGAGGCTTTAAACACAAAGGGACAACCTTTGAAAGAGACAACCATGAGCAGCTCTCAGCCATCGAAATGCCCCTGCTGGTAGAGCCCATCAGGAATCTGCCTTTCATCCAGGGACTGCCTCATGGCAGCAGCCTTTGGGCTGCAGTGGAGCTCCCTTGGGTTAAATCGATTCTCCTTTCACTGCTACAGAGCAACACAGCCACAGTGGTGATAGCGCTTGGTGGTTCACTCCTCTCCTGAATATAAGACACCGGGACTAAGTCATCCACACTGGAAATTCTGGGAAATTCTTGAGCTTCTGGGTGTTTGGATTCAAGGATGGCAGCATTATCTCCTATGTCAAGAGAAAATAAACCAAGACAGATGGAACCCCTGTGAGACCACAGATGCAGGTATATGCATGAGGGTGTGGTACAACCCCGCAGTCACTTCAGTTACATGGATTTTATGTATCTCCTATTTTGTACAGGAGATGAGCACCAAACTGCTCAACACTGCCAAGGCTGAATCCATTCTGGACATGTTCCTGTCTTCAGTGAAACTGCATTAAAAACTCAGGTGTTAGCAGAGAGACCCATACAGAAAGATGACATGGGACAAGAAGATTCACACTCTTGAACCCAGGAACTCAGTCTGCCTAAATTCCCTAAGCTGCCTCTGCATCTTATGTGACTGTGGACCTACATGAAGCAGAGCTTATTGCTTTGAGACACACACAAAATGAGAGAAAAGAAGCTTCTGCCAGACAGAGAAAGGGCAGAGGACACAGAGGACAAAGGAAGAGGATAAGGAACTAGCTGGAGGAGATGTGTATATGAGAGAGACTCCAGTGATCTGAAAAAGCTACAGGCTGTACAAGTGGGACCTGAATATCACAGAGGACTCCAGCTTGAGCTAAAAGGATCCATTAAGGCAATGGTGGGAGCAGATATTTATAAACCGTATTATGTCCAAACATCTCATGTTAGCTCAGGTAAAAAGGTAAATGCAAAAGTTAAGAGTAGGTCATGCACAACTGGTTTTATTCACAAAGCAAGTTTTGCCTGAGTATAAACCAACTAGAACATAAGAGCTACATGGTTATTTGGAATATAAACTAAAAAACTTGTCTTCTGACCAGCACAGGCTGAGGCCTTTTCAGAAACCAGCACTCCAAATATTCCACACTGCCACATTTGCCAAAGATGCAAAATATTACAATGCAAAGATCAAAGTAATTTTCCCAAGAAAAGTTTGTTCTGACTCTCCTGTAGTTCTGAATTAATCTGCAAACCATTGTTTCTACTACAGCTTCCTTCTGCTATCACAGAATCACAGAATTATACCATGTTCCTGAGAGCCTTGTCCAAATACTTCTTGAACTCTGTCAGGGTTGGTGCTGTGACCATCTCTCTGGGGAACCTGTTCCAGTGCCCAACCACCCTCTGGGTGAAGAAAATTTTCCTGATCTGTGAACAGAGTTTGGCTTGTGAACTTGGTGTGGTGGGTTGACCTTGGCTGGACATCAGGCGCCCACCAAGCCGCTCTGGACAGGAGAAAGAAAATAAGATGGAAAATGACTCATAGGTTGAGATAAGGCTGTTTACTGAAGCAAAACTGGAAGTTTGCATGCGCACAAGCCAAGAGAAAAAAAGAATAGGATTATTCTCTACTTCCTGTTAGCAAGCGATGTTCAGCCACTTCTTGGGAAGCAGGGCTTCAGCATGAGGAGCGGTTGCTCTGGAAGGCAAACATTGTAAATAACAAATGCCTCCTCCTTTCCTTAGCTTTTACAACTCAGCTAACATCATTTGGTATGGAATATTCCTTTGGTTAACGTGGGTCAGCTGGCCCAGTTGTGTCCCTTCCCAAGACCTTGCGCACTCCCAGCCTACTGATGGAAGGGAGTGCTGGGGAGGCAGCGCTGATGCTGTGCCAGAGCTGCTCGGCCATTTCCAAAGCACTGGTGTGTTGTCAACACCTTTCTAGATATCACTGCAAAGCACAGCACTGTAAGGGCTACGATGGGAAAATAAACTCCATCTCAGACAGACCCAATACAGTTGGGAGGGATACACTGCTGCAAAACATGTTTAAAGAATCAAGTTAAACTGATTAAAATCTCTGCCATACCTCTACCGAGGGGTTTTGTTGGGTTTTTTTGCCTACCACTTTGGCCAGACAAACCAAGTCACATGGGCAATTTGACACTGAAACTGCAACTGCATGCATAAGACCGAATACCTTTTGGACCTTCTTCCTCTCATGCAAATTCCCACATTACATCACATGGCTGCTCACTTCATTGAAATCTTGTTGACAGTAATGCTAAATACCAGATGTTCAGGGATTACCTACAAGGGGGCCTGATGTTGAAGAGAGAGTTATGAGATGATCTTTCTCCTTAGAAACCATCCTCCTGGCAATGAAAACAAGTCCCAACACTCGATGATTTACAGTTTCCCAACTGTTTGTTAGCCTTAAATTCCAAAGTTCTACTATTCTAAGTTTCATCCATATAAACATGCAGTCTTGTTTTGGATCCTGCTAAACTCTTTGCTTCAATGATTTTTAATGTCACAGAAATGCAAATTCTCATTCTTTACAACACAGTAATGTATTTCCTAATTTCTCTTTTTAATTACCTTCTTTCATGTTCATTGGTTCATCAGCTGTGCCCTCCTATTTGCCATTTCAACTCCTCTGTATTATTGCTATTTCATTGTGATGCCCACTCTTAAACAAACAGCCCTTATAGTCTTTAATGCCTTCATATGAGATTTTCCTTAATTGTCTTTGACAAGCAGATCTCCCAAAGGTTGTCAAGGACAATTTCTCTTAGAAACCTACTCCTGGGCCATGAGATGACCACCCAATGGTCTGGCATGGTGTACCACCATCACTTTCAGGGGATTTGTCCCCCAGAACCACAGATCATTTACTGAACCTGCATCATACTTATGTTCACTAAGAATGGAGGCAGATCCATGGTTTTGGGCTGAATTCGTCAGAGCAGTAGCATGCCTATTTACATGATCTCTGGAAAAACAATGTGATTCTCTGTAGGAGAGCCAACCCTGGTACTGGTCTGCTGATAATTTCTCTCACCACCAGTGACTATTGCTATTGTGTTATCAAATACTATCAATAAGCAGTGACAAAAAAGTCTGGAAACATCTTCCCTCAAATGATAGCCAATGGAAGCTATTAGTAGACTAAATATTATTTATTCTTTTCTGTTTGTTTGTTGGTATTCTTATAGTTTTAAATGAAGGAAAGACATTTCTAGAAATATTTTTACCACTTTTCATCATTTTTATTCCCAATAGCAATAATGATACACTACAGTGGTTCTTTGAAGAACTGGAAAGGGCCGGAAAAAGATGAATGAGGGTAGTGTGTCCAGATGCCAGATATAATTTCAGCTTCACAAGAAATAACCCTGTTTAAGTTTTTTAATACTGGTAATCACACTCTATCTAATGTTGAATCTAGCATCAAATCTTTCCATTTGGCAATAACTCCTACAAATATGTCAAGAATGGTTGAATACCATAACCAGAACTTGGGGATAAAGAGCTCTAAATGCATGTTTTCCTTTGGCAAATTTCTACATAAGGCAAACTAACTTCCTCAGAATTATTTTGCTGATACCTGTTTCTTCACCCAGCCTTTATACAACACGCATTTTGTAGAGAATAAATATTAGTTTCTTCTTTAATAACTATTGTATATAACACCCGGAATTTTAGTGCTGGGGTAAAGGAGGATTAGTTGCTCTAATAAAGAGTTTAGGATTTCTGAATTTTTTCAGAACAAGTTTTCCCTCAAACAGTATTTCTTCAAGACTTGTACCATTCTTTTCATTTTCTGCTACTTCTCATAGTCCAGTTGCTCTTGAATTTTACAAATTCATCTGTGTCTTTCCGTTTGAGGACTCTGTTTTCCTGCAACATCTTAATTACTCTGCTGGCCTAAACCAGGATTACTGAGGAGCCTGGAAAGGAGGAGGCTTTAGCTGAATCTGAGCGCTTACTACTTGTCAAAATACTCTGTAATCCTTGGTAGGATTACTCTCTGCAGTGTTTCCTTGCTGCTAAATGACAAACAAATAAAATTTGCTGTTTCAATACAGCAGGAAATGTTCTTTCACTTTTAGTAGACCTGAGGCAATGTTTGACAAAGGTACCAGAAGGAAGAAGAACAATGAGGAAGAAGAAAAAAGGCAAGAGTATGTCAGGTTTGTGGTGAGCTTAATCCTGCACCCCAAAGAGTTAGACCACAACAGGTCTAACTTTGACAGGTCTGTTTCATAGAGATTTTTTTCTGATCTTGAAGCTGCAATGTGTCTTTGAGGTGGTCAGATAAAGCTCTCCAAATTCCGCATGCTGGGAATCACAGTCAACACTAATTCAACGCCAGAAGAAGTGTCAGGGAAGGCAGTGACCATACAAAATAGCTAAAGAAATCTTTAAAAATGCAGCCCAGGATATATATTTTGGGCAAAAATTGGGTGTGGCAGACAGACACTTAATTTGGGAAGACTGGAGGGTGAAACAATGGATTAATAGCTATCAGTGCAAACAGCTGTGTTTTTTCTAGGAAAAACTGAGTTGCAGCCTACAGGGAGGTACTGGTGTGATGGTGTTTTACCAAGTTATGGGGTTATTTTCCCTGCACCAACCACTGCATGACACTCTTGGCCAGGTGTGCTGACTTTCTGGTGATGAAACTCTGGACCGAGATGGGCACACCAAGATTCATGCCTCAAAATACTTAATGAGATTCAGAAGGGGTTATAAAAGCACAACTATAATTTTATTTCAAATAAGTGCTGTCATGAAACTCTGATGACTTCCCTGTTTTTCTGAAAACATGTAACAGTGATGGACATAATACAGAAATCCATACACACATGCTTTTGCAATCACATTCAGCACATCTTCCAGCTACTTTTATCTCCCAGAAAGCTATGAATGTATTTTTTACTTTTGGGTAGTCTGAAGAACACTGCCAGAAGGCATGCTCTACCTATTCTCCTGGTTTTCAGGTGCTCTGGTGGGATCTCAGTGCTGCACAAATCCCTTTCCGGAGTACTTTGTTGGTATCTGCACCTGTAAGTGCAGCTTGTCTTTCCCTGGGTAAACACCATCACCACATTCTCCTTTGTAAATTCTTCATACAAAAGAATTACAGGTTTCTTCCCACGTTTTTTTTTTTCCCAGCAGTGCTCTCCTTGGTTCTCAAGTGCTTGTACTTTGTGGCAGTCTCTTGTAGACCTTTCATTAATTTTCCAGGACCTGCTTCACAACACTGTACTATTTAAATTGTTCCATGACAGCATGTGCCAGACGATATCAGCACAGTAAGGTTTCTGGGATAACACCTAGTTCTTAAAATTTCCCCTGCCTCTATTTTTTACCCTTGTATGAAAAAAGCCACAGTAGCTTCTGCCTCTGTTTAAGGAGTATTCAGTGTACTAAATATAGACCCCAAGTGCACACTAGTAACATACTCAGTTCATATGTTTTACATGATTGTGCTAATAAAAGCCGCAGATTTTTTTTCTTGCTCTAGAAGGGGGAAGCAAAATGTGTGAACTGCAGCCTCAGTATATTAATCTGCATTAAAAAAACAACCAAATGGTCCTTCTTCCCAACAGCCTTTAAATCATAAAACCCATAGCAGCGGTGAAGGATAAACTTCTGAAATTCTTTAGATAATTCACATTAAGCCTCTTAAATTTTGATTCAAATCATCTAAGTCTTTAGAGCACCCAGCAGTGAACCGTGGACATCTCTGAATACTCCTGGTCTGGGTCAGGCTTGCCCCTAACACCTCTAATAGCCACAGTTACCTGAAAGAAGTTAATTAATTCCAGAAATCCATCCATACTCAGAAGCAACTTTCATTCCTAAACCAAGAGATTGATGGGGGAAAACCATTTATTCTACAAATTCTGGTGATATGCTGACGGTGAACAAGTCAGTCTCTTCTTTGCCTCAGCCTTCACCAGCAATTTCTCCGAGGTCCCTGGGTAATGAAAGGGGACCCATGCTGGAGCAGCCTGTTCCTGAAGAACTGCGGCCCGTGGAGGGGGCCCACACTGGAGCAATTTGTGAGGAAATGGAATCCATGGGAAGGATTCACATTGGAGGAGTTTGTATCCTGCAGAAGGGACACTGTGCTGGAGCAGGTAAAGTGTGTGGAGCCCTCCCCGTGAGGAGGAAGGCGCAACAGAGACGATGGGGGATGAACTGACCACGACCCCCATTCCCCATCCCCCTGTGCCACTGAGCAGGGGAGGCAGAGGATTCAGGAGTGAAGCTGAGCCCAGGAAGAAGGGAGGGGTGGGGCAAAGGTGTTTTAAAATTGGTTTTGTTTCTCATTACCCTACCCTGATTTGACCGGAAATAAATTTAATTTACTTTTTCCCCAAGTTGAGTCTGTTTTGCCTGTGACAGCAACTGGTGACTGAACTCTCCCAGTCCTTATCTTGACCCACGAGCCTCTTGATATATTTTTTCTCCCCTGTCCAGCTGAGGAGGGGAGGGATAGAACAGCTTTGGTGGGTACCTGGCATCCAGCCAGGGTCAACACACCACAGGGAATAAACCCTGACAGGGTTACACAGGGTTCATTGAATCAGTGCATTGACTTAGATGGTTGCCAGTGTGGATCTAAGAATATCTGCCCTAAATTTGTTTTAGCACTCCAAATACTACAAACACTCATCCCAACTGCTTTCCAAAGGGATTATTTTTCTCCACTGAAAAGCAGCCAGCTCCACAAAGCTGCTTGAACTCAGTTATGGCCTGAGCCAAGTTGATTTTTAACATTAAATAATGTTTCTAAATTGCTTTGGTGTTCACGGATGACAGTTCTTAGGAATTTGCAAAGAGGGGTTTAATTCTGCAAACACCCAAGTCACACACAAGCAGTTCTCACTCAGTGATACTGCCTCTAATTTTCACTGGGACTATGGATTTTTTTGTGTGGCTATGCAATATCAGATTAGCAGCCTATAAACTCCAAACCTTTCAAAAACATGAGTAAGTCCCATGAAAAATAATGTCAGCTTGAAAACCATGACATTTTAAAGACTTTTTTAACATGCTACTATTCTATTGATAATTACACTTTTTAACTTCATTTTTTAAACACAACCTTGAAAATGAAAAAAATCTTCATTTTTTAAAAACCAAAAGTTTGCTTTGGGATGGCCTGCTCCTCCAAGAAAAGAAGCCTCAGGATAAATATAACAACAACTTAGGTGCTGGTGTGTTTTGCTCAGGGTAAAGCCCCTTTTCCTGTGGAGAGGAAGGGGAGGTCTAGAGGTCTTTCAGAAATGGGCTAATCTCTGCCAGATCCAGTTGGGTTCAGTGATACTTATAATCACTCTCAACACACTGGTATCTTTGACTTTTTATCAGGACTTTTCCAGTGATGAAGCTACTGCAATGTTCCTCAGCATACTCCTCTAAAGCTTCAGTATTTTAAAATAAAACCTTCTTCCCATCTCTCCATTTTACCAAATTGCTTCTTATCCAGCTTTTGGGGGATACAGAGCATCTTGTTCCTGGGAGAGGCAGCAGAAAAGAGGAGAGGAGACTTCTGGTGTGAAGTGACACTTGGCTTCCATGGGTCATCTCCTTGCTGGACTAAACAACCAGTTTTCTCTCAAGCTTTCCTATTACACTGTATTTTCTCTAATTTGCCTTATTGTTTGCCTTTGCTGCTCTCCTGTGTAGCCCACTTGTTTCTGGAACAGCAGTGCCCAAATCTGGAGAGGTTACTCCAGCTAAGTTTTCACTAGCTCTCAGTGGCACATTTCTTTCATTAGTTATTTAATGTCTCATTTGTATATTATGGCTCTGCCTCCTGCAAAGGTGATTGCTTTTGTTTTTTTGGATACTGATACACTGCTGACTCGTGTTCTGCTTGAAAACTGCTGCAACTCTTACATCAGTTTTTGCCACACAGAGAACCCTGCTGCCACATTTTGGACTGTTTGTGTAACAAAGTCACAGTTAAGCAGGATCCTACCTGTGCCTGATGCTTTGCAAGAGCTGCTTGCTGCTGCTGCTAAAAGATACTGCAGTTGTGCAACTGGATCAGGTACTGACAAGCTGGATGCCTGTACCTTATGAAAAGACTGCCAGAGGTTTACACAGACACACATATCATTGTAGGAGGGCCGTGTAGCTGGGGAATGTGCAAACATCAAGACAAACTGGACAAGCCAAACAGGCAGTGTGGGTACTGGTAGGGATTGCCTGCACTGAATGTGGATAACAAAGATATCCCATTTAAAAGCACATGAGAGAAATGCACAGTACCATGTACATGGAACTCATCAGAACTCATTAGGAAGGGAAGCTGTGGCTAGGGTTGGTTTTGTTTCCTGAACATTTTGGCTCAGTGTGTTCTGGTCAGTCTCCTGCAGAGAGTCAAGCTCACCACTCACCACACTGCCTGGATAAATAAATCCAAGTGATGGGTCCAGTGCCAACTCGGGTTTTTTCTGTGAGCAGACTGGCCCCTTACCTGGAAGAACTGAATTAGGAGGAGGACCTGGAAAAGGCACCCGTGCCTGGAAGGTGAACAATGTGCTGTGCAGCTTGTGACTGGGAGAGGGAAGCTAGGAGAAAAAGTTACAGAAACTTGCCAGCTGTATGCTACATATCTCAGAATTTTGCCCCAATTTAGAAGATCAGTTTGAACTCTAAACCTGTCCTCCAGCTCCTTTGTTACATGCAGGTTTTATAAGCACCTTCCTTAGTTCTCCATTCCTATCATCGATGTAAGCACTGTAAGGCTCAGGACTGCCTTGTGGAGCTCCTTGTTGGAAATTAAACCATGGTCTTCATTCTGTGAGCACGGCTATGGGAGCTGGTGCTCTCTTGCCCTACCAGTTTCCCCCAGATGAAATTTCCCTCTCCAGCTTGCTTTGAGATCCCCATGTAAGACAGCACTGAAAGCCTTATGTGATGTCCCTTGCTTTCCCCTCTGTCCACAGTCTCCTGCCTTTGTCCTAGGAGGGAATTATTTTGTTTTGACATGATTTGTTCAAGACAAATTGATGTTGGCTTTTTCCTGACACTGTATTATCCTTCTGTAATCCATTTCAAACACATGAAAGAGCTCCATAAATATATAAATGAATTAACCAAATATTTCCTACCTAATCTTTAATGCAGTCTACTCAGAGTTCATAAAAATATTTATGCAGAGACACATTATTGTGTTTTTCTGATCCTTTCTGAGCCTACGTAAATGCTTAACATAGCTGCTCTCTGCACAAATTAAATAAGATAATTCCCTGTAAATGAAGTAAAAAGCTGAGACTTAATTTGTGAGGCCAGTCACTCACAGAAAATCCTAGAGTCTTTTCTAAAGGTTGAGGAGGGTTTGGCTCCAAAAATACAACTCTGATTTTGCCCCTGAACTCTTTTGAGCATTTATTTATTCAAGTGTTGAAAAAATTTTAAATGATAACATCAAGTACTGCATTATGCAGCAAGGTCTGTAAATCTTTTTGGTGAACTTCAAGAGTTTCACAAGTGTATTTGGCAAGTACATAGGAAATATTTAATAAGTTTATTTATAAAGCATTATAAAGGGTCATAAACAGTTTATGGGCACATAATAAAGAGATAAATAAGTGTTAAGGAGTATTTATCAAATCAATCTAATCTCCAAATACAGGGTTTAATTAGCATTTCTATGAAGTCTCCTGCTCTCTCTGCCATCACATTGTAAATGCTACACTTCTCAGCAAGGCTAGGATAAGATGTGGTACTCTTCCTGAAGCATTTGTACTACGGCGATAATTCATAGCTGGGATGCCAGGATGCTGGGACTTTGATTAATGTAATGACATACTTTATGGTATCCTTGGCAGAAGCTAGGAGAGATCACAATTGATACTGAAAAGTGAATTCAGGATTCTTATTCAGAGCAGAAGGTTTCAAGATAAATGATACACTACCCTACGGCTGCTTGCAATGGTTACTGATCATGTTTTATTACACAGTGGCGTAACTTGACCTTAAGAAATACTGCATACATTCAAAATGAAATTTATCAGGTGGCTTATGTATCAAAAAAAACCCCTCTCATGTCAGCACTCAGACATTAAAACAGCCCTCAGAAACCACAGTCAGACATACACCATCTCCTGGATGCTCTGTGTGTGGGACTGTGAGAAGACCTGCTCCAAGAGGTGAGATTTCATCCCATCTCCCCAGAGATGCTGCAGGAGCAGAAGGATCTGTCCTCCACCCCTCCATATAACCACAGTGAAGTCACCCAAAGAACTTCTGCAATGGACAGGAACTTTCAAACCAAAATAAATCCCAGGCCTCCCTCCAACCTTCAGACCATTATATCTAAAACACAGGAAGTATTTTTGTCTCACAGAATAACACAAATGGTAATGATATAGTCTTTTTTTACAAAAGCAACTAAACAGCATTATGTCACTGCCAAAGAGATGGGGAGTCACTGAAAACCAACATTGAGTATCATAAATTATTGTTTATCACTAGACAAACTGCTGTCTTTGAAAACGGACCTACTTGTATGGTTAAAGTTTAAAACAGCATTTATGGTAGCAATTTAAGCTCTTAAAATATACACTTTAAAAATAAAAAGACTTACTGTAATGTTCCTCAGCTGCATTTCTGCAGAATAGTCTTAAATCATTCCAATTACTTAATGCAGTCTGTAATTTATCAGCCAAAATAAGTAAGGCTTGTCAAGCCCAGACCCAGATACATGTAATTGCTAAATTACATAAACTTCATGTATATTATGAATTATTCAGATATCAAATGGACTCTTTAAAATTAATAAGTAGTTTCTTATATGCAAATAGCATATTGGTTACATATATCTGATTTTTTTTTTCCTAAAGTCCAATGTATTTTTGTAGAATCTGGGAAAAGAGTGATCAAAACAGGGCTTGGAGTAAATGTTGCAAATTAGGAGTGAAGAAAGGAAAAAAAAAAAGGATGAACCTGCTGTGATACATCAAGGCACACATGAAAAGCTCACCCATGTATGCAGTGAACATCCAGAACTCCCAGTGATTCAGAAGTTGTGATATATCTGAGTCATCCCTTTGGCCCACACAGTCTCTGCCCACACAGACACACTGCAACATTATACTCCTCCTACGATTTTGGTAACATAAATATTACGATTTAGAACTTGAATAGTATTTTCATTTTTGCATTTCTTTACAGGCATTACTTAATTAATCCACCCACCAGAGCAGACAAGCATTACTAGCTCTGTTAATCCACACATTATTATCAGCAATGGTCCATTAACATTATACAAGAGGTGAAAAGCAGAACTGGAAGATCCCACTGAGATCCAGGTGCTCCAGAGTGCCCTCAAGAACTTGTAAGCGTGTCAGACTGCCAGAGGGCAATTTTGGAGACTCATATTCAGGGGTGACTGTGACTCTGCTGTCAACAAGAGATAGCTGTGGTGGCACCAAATGACATATGACTGACTAAACAAGAGCTGAACCTCCATTTCACCTTTTTGTTCATATTGCACTTACCCTTTTCCTGCTGGAAATCATTATACATACAGGCTTTTTTCCAGGTTTCATGCTGTAATGTTTGAACACTAGATTTCACTGAAGTAAAGAATAAATTTCCATTTGGTATTATGAAATACAATAGAATAAATAATTTCTGTTGTAATAACGAGTTCTTACCAAAGTTCCCTTTGTGCATAAAATGTATGACAGAATTTTAGGAAACACTTAATTTGATTAACAGTCTCCTACATTAATCCTTTGCTCAGTCACTCTTGAAAGCTGCATTAATTTAACAGAAGCTTTGCCAGGCTGCCTGCATGGCCATGGATCAACATCCCAAAAAGCAATCATGCATAAGCTTCGATTGTGGCTTTATGATCAAGTAAGAAAGTCCACCTAATATGAATACTAATTGAAATACCCAAACATTTATGCCTACTTTTCTAGATTACAGTTTTTAAAAATAAGGTATCAACAGAGGCTACAACCTTATATTGCACCTCTGATACTGTTTCTGACTACGAGTAGAAAAGTATTTTAAGTCTTGGATACTGCCCCAAGTTTTAGGCAACACAGATGTACTTGATCCTAGAGGCCATTATGGATTTTGTAGAATGCAGAGCAATATTACACAGCTATACTTTGCAAAAATTGCACCTCTATACAGCCATCTACTCTTTATGTGGGGGAAAGGAATTGGTGAATATGATCTTGCCTCTTCCAAGATCCCCACCAAACAACTTCCCAGGAAAAAGGAGGTGAATAAGCCTTGAGAAGCCTTTGAGGAGAGCACAATCTTTTGTATTTCTCAGTGAGACAGTGAGCTACTGGGTGAGAATAGTGTGGTTTTCCTTCTTCAAAAAAATAGCCTTTTCAGTATAAACAATCACAAATGTACATTCACAGAGCCTAACCAACATTACTGGGACTTCAGGGTCTGTAATTGCTAAATTTAACCCAGCAAACCCATCATGAAGAGTTCAAACCAATACAGCTAGATTAAGCACATAGTTAGGAAATTAAAAATAGACAGTGGCAATAAAAACAGAAGGGAAAATGAAGGAAGAAATTAAAGAAGACCTGATGTTTGCAGGAGAGTGTTCAGATTCTTTACTGAAAAAGGCCTTGGGGAATATTTGCAAAACAAAGATTAGCATTACTGCCACTGTGCTCGGGATTCATTATTCATGGTGAACCTCTCTGTAACTAACACCTATTTAGTAATAAACTGTGTTTCTTTGATGTGGTTAATGACTGATATACGAACAATTATTACTATTGAATTTTCTGTTAGGGGTTGGAAAACCTAAAAGGGGAGGGAATGGAACGCAGAAGCATGGAAACGCTCTGTTTGAATTCAAGTCTTGGAGACTTCTGCTGAAGTGTTTTCTTGTTTTCTGCTACTCTATCGTACAGATGGCAATTTAAGATGAAGCCCAGTGGAAACTTCAATATATTACTTCAAAATCCAAATAATGAAATTAACTAGTTTGTTGAAAGACTGCCTTCACACTACAAACTGTCAGTCCCACTGCCCTTCTGGACAGCACTGGATTCTGCATTCAGTGTCATGTCCAGAACCAGGAGGAAGGTTTAATGCTTAAATGAGCTTACTCAAATTGATACAGATCTACATGTAAGGGTGTGTTACTCTAGTTCCCATCAGTTTATTTTACAAGTAGGATATATTTTTCTTCTGTGCTTTTTACTCCATCTTTCCTTTGTGTTTTTGTCCTGCTTCTTTTTTTTCCACCCTATTGTCATCTTTAGATTCAAAACTTGAAATCCATCATTTTTTCAGTTGTCCATGCTAAGTTTATTTTCCCTTGTGACAGTTTTTCTGTGACACAAGTGCCTTCTCTCTAACTGATCAACCTAAATCTTCAGTTTTCTTACACAGCTTGCTCCAAGTGAATTTTGCCTTCATGTTAAATCTCTATCCCACCTTCATACACTCTCTATCTTGGTGTATTGAGTGACAAGTAATAGTCAACCAGTGGCATTTGTCTCAGCCAGCTGTCTATTGCTGCCTTGAACTGACAACCAGATCAGCAGATCAGCTCCTGTTCCTGGGCAGACAGGGTGGATGGATAGCTAGGGAGGAAGACGGTCAATGAGCTGAGCTTCATGGACCAAGATTCTACTTATAACAGATGAAAAAGATACTCATAGTACAGGAGAGGGAGAACAGGGCATGCAGCAGGATTTGTAGGCCAGAGGACCTGTATGAGCTCTCTCGTGATATGTTCCAGAAATGTGAATCTTTAATGTTTATACAGCTCTTCAATCACTTGACTTCACATTTCAATCAACTGCCTTTTTAAAACTGCTCTAATTCTATCTCTGAGAACATACAACTTTTGAATGTGGAATAGATAATTTGATCCATTAAGTTTTATTAGTAGATTCAGCTAAATGCTGCTAAGCCCAGGAATAAAACCAGTTTAAAGATGGGCTGTACCACATAGTTATGATGGATAGCACAGAAATTTCATGCAATCTGCCTCCTGAATCTCATCACCAAACACTACAGCTTCCTGGCAATGCTTCTAAAACAACTTGTCCCTCCCTGTAACCGAGCACCTGGTCATGCTGAGAGGGACTGGAAAGCACTGAAGGGAGTCTCCTGTTTCTCCACGCCTGCAACTAGCTTTATAAACAAAAGACAATCTGACAAAGACCCAAAAGCAACCACGACAAAAAGTGACCCTCTTTCAATCTACACAACTCGCTGTTAACATGGATAGGAGTAGCTGTGGGATTGAAAACTACTTGCAGCAAGCAGAGCAAGCCCACTGATGTTAGTGGAAACTCAGCCTTGACTCCCCAGCTCTCTTAGCTCTGTCATCAATGCTTCTCTTTTTTTACAACATATAGGAAATGCCCTAACAAACTGAAGGTTCTTGGAGGAACTAAAACCAGCATACAGAATTTTTCCTACAGGGACAGCCAGACTAAGGTCTGGGCTAGTTTTGCCCTTCTGGAGAGCCTCGTTAAGCCTGAAGGCAACTCTGCACAGAGGCAGAGAAATAGATCCTGTATAATGGATTCAGGCCATCAAATATTCAGCATGGAGAATATCATGGCATGTATCACATCCTCAGAGTGGTAACAAAACAAAAAACTTGGTGGCATGTTGGACTGGATATTTAAACACTGAAAAAACTCCATTCTTTGTCATCTAATACACAGTTGAGACATACAAGGAAGGATTTGGATTATTCTCACTCTATAAATGGGTTGAAATATACCAAAGTATTGTAAGTTTTTAAGTGTAAATTAAACATAACATAGGAAGCTGTTTGATCTACTGGGATGAATGCAAGGCCTGTGGGCAAGCACCCAAATGAGAGAGTGATGCTTAAGGAGCAGTGCAGCCCCCCAGCAGGTAAGCAGGACCCTTCTCAGATTTTTGGGCCACTGAAGCACTGACTGCAGAATGAAGACATTTAAAATGGGTATTTTCCTTGGGATTGACAATAATGGGTATTTTCAGAAAACAGCTTATTGAAATCGTTCACACACGTTTAGGTTTGGAAATCAAGTACAGAGCCTGCACATTGTGAAATACAATGGATGTTTGTACCAACTGTAATTGTCTATTTATTTGCATGCCACTGAGTATCATCAGACACTCATACAGCCAGCAGCACAAGGCTGGGAAGACAATAATACAATGTCAAAACCAAGTCAAACCATGTCAGCACAAATGATACACTGCAAACCAAAATAAATTGAACATGAAGTCTTAAGCCAGCAGGGAAGGAAGCTTGGAGAGCCCACAAAATCAAGGAGCTCTGGGGATATTCCTAATTACTATGAGAAATTACATGTTAAGAGCATATTTGCTCATCCACGCTTCACCTCATGCTCAACAGGTGCATGTGGTAGGCAACCAAGGCAATCAATGCAGACATAGAAGACCTACCAGAGCTCCCATTTTGGTCATGAGGGGTCAATGCCATCTAGAAAGAGACAAACACCACTGAAATGAATGCCTCCATCAGTATTGGCAGACTATTTAGCAGCTTCCTCAGAGATTTCAAAGCTAGGGTTGGCCCTGCTTGCTCACTGCCAGGCTCTGAGAAAGAGAAGCAAATAACCCAGAAGTAGATCCAACATCCAACCTGCCAAGCCCCTGCTCCTCCACCTGCAGTGGGTGCCTGTGGTGTCACTCCTGGGATACCAGTCCTAACACCAGAACTGCTTTAGCAGACAAGATTCCTTCTCCACAGCCACTGAAGTTGGAGTTATCAGTGTTTTCCTCCAAGCTGTGATGCAGATAGCTGGGGCACCTTCACTTTATAATACACCTGTCACTGCTTCCATCTTGCAGGGAGAATAAATACTTTCAGCAGGGAATTTCTTGTATTTGGTTTCAGACCTCAGGGCAATATTTTTCTAAACATCTGAACTTTAGATGTTTTTGTTATTTTTCTGCTGGGAGGAAGGGACACAGAAAGACAACCTTTGAATGCTGAAAAAATATTTTTACAACCTTTTGAAAGGGAACAGGTCTGCAGCATGAGGCAAGAAATCAAATACTTCCTGAGAATGAAGTATATTCTTCAATTCAGTTAAAAATACCAATTAATCTTCTTTCCTTTTTGTACAAGAGACAGCCTCCTTTACTGATTTCACTTACAAAACATTTGACAATACATTTTTCATACAGACATGGTTTGCTAATTGTCATGGTGAGGAACTCAGTTAGCTGCATTTATTCATTAATCTTTAAAGCATATTTTTCTCATAATCAATTTATTCATTGATTATTGTTATATTTCTTAAAAATTTTTGTTGGATTGTTTACTCTCCACTGCACACTGAAAGTCTTCTAAGGGATTTTTCTTCTTTAAGACAAAAAAGTAATTTTAGCTGTTTCACTGTAATTGTTTTATAAAGTTAATAAGCATTCATATTATTGCTGTTTTAGTTGTTACTGCTGTTGTCATTGAATTTGCAGCAGTTGTTGCAGTATCCTCCTACTTTCTTTGCTGGACAAGAGAGAAATAGCTCACTGTTTTCAGGCCCATGAGCAAAACCTGGGGAAAAATCCATCATCTTCATGAGAAATGTGTTCCAGAGATCAAAGTAGGGGAGAAACGCAGCACGGAAAACCCTGAAACATTACTGGGGAGTTGTATGTGCGCTTGTTAATCCATGTGGAAGTGCAAAAAAGTGTGGCCATGAAAGGTGCCACATCAAAGGTTGGTACACATCTGTTGCTTTGCTTGTTCTTCTCCACTGTTGCAAAAATGGCTGTTTGTCCCCAAGTAACTTTTTTTTGATGCAATGGAGGAAAACAAGTTTTTCCATACGATGAAAATACTAATACTAAAATTAAGTCTGTGGGAAGTCAGAAAGGGAGGAGGTTCCTAAAAAGATAAGTAACTAAATCCAATTTCAGCATTAGACCAGCTAAGGAGTACTAAGCTGCCTCATTTTTCTTTTCTTATTAAGTCAACAGTTCTCACCATTATTGTTTTTCATTAATATCTGACTTGTGGAGTCTTATTATTCTGTAAAACTCAGTTTCTCTCATTTTAAAGTTTGTTTCCCTCTGAGAGAAAGGAAGAGTAAATATCAGTTCAAAAGCAAAGGGTAATTTATTTTTTAAGTTATTACAAATTTGGTATTATAAATATAATCTCATTAGCCTAAGCAGTGTAGTAATTTTTTAAGTTCCTCAGGGCTAGGCTTAGCAGTCCCCTGAAAAAAGGAATTTCTAGGAAAAGCAACTACTTATTGGTTTGTGATTCATCAAGGCACTAATTTTCAAATGCACATAAAAATAAATCCCTAGAACTACTTAGTATGGAAGTGCGTTTATAATAAGTGATTTTATTCTACAGCAGATGCAGCTATCTGTCTCTGTGCTATCAAGGGGAAGACAAATGATTACACCCAACATTACTACATACTGCCATGATTTTGGTTTGGTCCCTAAAATCCTCAAGTCTGTTGTGTAGCTGGAAACAGAAACCATTGCAGCCACAGAGCTGCCTCCTCTGGGACACTTGTGCACAGAGGAAATAGGATTGCTTATATGGAGAAAGGGGGTGGGAGAGAAAGCACTAGATTTTTTTCCAACAAGCATTCTACAGCAGTGTCCCATACCACCCTGGGTCAAATGGGGACCTCTGTCAAGTAAGTGAAAAGGTTTTGGTCATGTACAGAACATTATATCTGACCACTCACATAACAGGCCAATTCTATGAGACTGGAGATATCAGAACAGTAGAACCACTTTTTGTCTTTCCCAGTGTAATTTCATACTTTTATTTCCTCCCCAGGTGTTTTAAATCACATGAAACAAATTCTACCTCCCCAATTTCCCTTTCCTCTCTTTGGGGCCTTGATCCTTAGGAGGATTTCCTGAGGTGCTGAGCTCCATCACCTGGGGAGAAACCCTGGGAGATCCCCTCCTGCAGGTGAACACTCAAAGCTGGACATTGAAGACGAGGGGCTGAGCCCCATTACTGCTCTACTTGGTGCATCTGCTTTGGAGGAATGGGCAAGTTACCCCTTACTTGTAGCACAGAGCCATGGCTTTGGCATCGTGTCAGTGAAGCCCCTGCACAGCAGACCCCTGAGGTACCTGACAATGTTCACAATGATGATGAAATACCCAGTGTGGATAACAAAGCCTCAGACTAGATCATTTTATTGTTACTAAATATAAATAATATTGCTATTAAATATATTATAAGATATATAAAACCAGAACTTAGATTTTGTTTTGGTCTTATCTGTCTATAGTGGCTTCCTGGGCATACCAAAACAGCACCTAGTGCATATTTCTCCCACTGTCTGCTAACTGTCTGAGTTTCTCCTTTAATTGCTGTGAAACAAGTAACTTCTTTTCACTTCCTTCTGTTGTTTAGGGAATGAGACAATTCACGTCCAGCAAACACAAACCCAGTAATACGCATTTTGGGGCTGAAATTATGTCTTCCATGTTCTGCAGTTACTATGGTTACCATCCCACAGCATCCCTGCATGCATGGCTAAAAGAAATGGCACAAAAATAAATGTTCAGGTTAAAAACAAAAGGAGAGTTTAGGTCTACTAAAAAATACAAAGTATGACTTGAGGAATCGAAAAGACTTATTTTCCACGATGACAAAGGAAGATGGATGTCCCCATGGTCGTGTTGATAAATTTCCCTACTTTGGCTTTAAATGCTGTGGTAAATTTTTGTCCCATCTAGAACTGGGAAGATGGATGAGACACTCTCATGCTCCAGAAAGCAGCCAGTGTCAGTGCATGCCTGGGAAGGGGAGGACAACGGTTGCTTTATTCCAGTAGGAAGCTAGTTCCCTGGAGCCATGAACCACAACAGTGTTCGGGTTCCTAATGCCAGGCTGGGCAGCTTGCCATCCTCATGGGAGTTAGTAGGACATCAGGGGTTACACTGAGAGCTGGAAGCTCAAGCCCTGCTCTGGATTGGGCACACAGTAACAGAAGGACTTGGTGGCTACAGTGGAATTTTGCTGGAGTTCTGTGTCTCAGACCACAGATGCAAAATTCAGCATGAGGCCAAACCATGAGAGGCACCTGCATCTGAGTTGTCTCCCACAGTAAGTGCTCTCCTGGCTGTATTTGATTTACACAGCTTAGTGTCTTCTTTGGACATAACCATGACCAAGAACCTCAGCTAGATCTTCCCCAGCCCTGTGAGGAGATGGGTGTAGAGAACTTCTCTGGATGCACCTGACCCACCCTGTCTGGAGAGATCCCTGTACAGCAGATGTGTCCAGATACCTGTCCAGGAATGTACTGGATGTTGGTGGGGTCAGGGACGTTCCTGACTTCTTCCCCATTCTGAAACATCATGGGGTGACAGCACTAGTCCCGACCAAGGAGGGAGACCTGCGTGGGCGATGGCAATCCAATTCTCAAAAGACAGAAGGTGTTCCACCCCATAGGAAATGCTGGCATTTGGCAGGAGGTAATTGGAGACCAACTGGAGCAGAGAAACTGACCAAAACATAATCTGTCTGTGCTTGCCAAGGAGGAGGTGACCTGAGTTCCCACCTTTCCACAAGGCCAAAGGCTTCACATCACTGTAACCACAGTGAAGGAGGGGGAACCTTCCCTGGGAGGTGAGTGATGTGAGTCTGACCAACCCAGAGGCTGACCGACCTCTAGGCAGACTGAACATCTACCCTCAAACTCTGCCCTGCAAACCACTGCATGCTTTGAGGAACATTTACTCATCACCTTCAGGCAAAGACATCACTAACTGAAAGCCATGACAGCTGTGATCTGAAGACAGACATCAGGATTGGATATTATCATTTCAAAAACTGAGCAACTAAACAAAAGAGAAAAACATCCTACAAGTGGAGATGGGATTTAAAAAAATCCCCAGTATTTAAAAAGTCACACATTTTCAACTTTGACCCACCACGTGCCCTAGAAAATACATTGAGTTAATGGCTGACAGTCCATTCTTTATGTACCTAACTACTCACTCTGATAAATAACTGGCCAGAGGACCAACTCCATTGTCATGACTTCACTGGGAAAACAAATAAATCATCTTCTCACAGTCAGTCATTTGGCTTGGATGATTTCAGAATAAGTATAAATTCGCGAACTGCTGCAGACAGTAAATTTAAACGCACACAACAGTAAATGTAAGGGAAAGACTGGGATATTCCTGAGTACCAGGAGGCAGCTGGAAGCAGAATCTGCACTGTCCTGAGTCACAGCCTTGACTATTATGACCTGTGCTGGGTTTTACTGCACACCAGCATAATGAAGGCTTCCATTTCTGGTATAGCCAATAGTCTATTTAGAGCGATGATGATGTGGAATGATCCAATTTATGTGAAACCTAGATGCTAGAAAGTAATGCTGTTATTATCCTGCACCTTCTTATTTTTGCTTTTCCTATGTGAGCATCTCTGTATCATAATTTTCAAAGTTTTCACTGGAAAAAAATGCAAACTGAATTCTACAGCCTTATTATACTGAAAAAGAGTTCCTAATTATTTTCTTCTATGTTTGTTGATTTGAGATTGCAGCACCAAGAGGGTCGTTGCATTTCAGGGTCACCTTGTTTTTGTATTTGATCTACAAAGGTTGATTGAAAGCAGGGCAACATTTGAATGGTGAGTTCTTCCTTCAGTGTATATCTCAGAGGCAAGGTACGATTTCAGGAATAAATGACAAGGAAAGTCCCTATTCTTCATTAACAAATGACTGGCATGAGGTGCTGTGAAAGGGGAGGGAATAAAATAGAATAAAAGTGTGAAAATACATCATGAATTCCCCAGCACTTCCCTGCTGTGTCCTTAGGGCATTTCAAGACCTACCTTGGAAAAAGGCTTTGCATAATAATCACTGCCATGATTAGCGCAGTGTCTCACATTATATAATACATACAATTCACCTGATAAGCATTGCAAGAATTATTTGCAATTAAAGTTTCAAAATGTTCCAGGCTTTAAGATTTCTCCTTCTCCACCAAAGTAACCCCACCAGTTTTCTCAGCAGCCTCCCAGTAACTCACTTAAAAGTAGGAACATTCTTTAAAATTCCCTCTAAATGATCACAAATTTGTAACAGCAATGATACCGGCGGACCCAGGGCTATAAGCAATTCACCAGCAGAGGTTTACTGGTCATCCAAGGACTGAAGTGTGGGAGCTGAGTAAATCAGGTTTAGGAGTAATGAAACAACACCCACATATAAGAGAGACAGTAAATTCTGACCTAATGTAGACTGGCAAGCCAGTGAAGGAACAGCGAATTGCAGTACATGTTAGTAAAGGCAAAAACAATCCCAAGAGGATCCCAGGAGGAAATCATCAACATTGTGCAACTCAGGATGCTGAGGATGCTCCATGCTCCAAGACTTAAAACACTGGCAGCAGAACCCAGTAGAGCAATGGAAGGATGAGCACAGCACCAGAGAAATGGATGGGGTTTAGAAAGCTTTGCATATGTATAATTTTAACAATTTGAACTTGTGTTCATTATGATCATCATAACTGAAGTAATAATAACTCTTGCATTGGGCTCTTAAGACTTTAAGTAGACTAAATTCTTGGCTTTACATCTCATGTGGGTTCCTTTTGCAGTCTTTGAGTTTAACAATCTGGTAGGAGGATTTCAAGCAACCTTTCTGTAGCTTGGATGCAGCAAGTTGGTAACAGCTGTCCTGAGGATACACGGCTAGCAGAGTGAAACATGCAGCTCGACACCACAGCCATGCCCTCCTGGGGAAATTGGGCACTGCCTTCCAGGAATTCAGGCTCCCATGCTGCAGATGAACATGGACAAGCCTGGCACCAGGGTCCTAAGACAACGCATGTGCCTGAAATAACAAAAGCTAATAATCTGGTGCTTCTTTTTGTATGTAGAAAGCACCAAAAAGCTATGAGATACAGTTCAGGGTCTCTCTCTTCCCCGTCTTGATGAATTACATTTGGCTGAACAGTATTTAGAATTATTTATGTTCCATATATAGTTCTTAATGAAAAATAAGTGTCCTTGGAGTCCTAAATCAAAATACTATAGCATATTTAATCATACAGTATAGTTTTGCAACTCTACCATGTACATAACTTGATTTTTTTCCTTTTAGCAGCATTTATTCTTTTAATTTAAAAGCTTGTAAGAAAGATTAAGTATTCACAGCAGTAAACTGTAATTCTAAAGTCATTAGGGACTAGCTATTGCTCAATACAAATGCTAATGTAGTTTAAACTTGATATAACCTTTCTAGATTTAAGACATCAGCAAATAAAATGTTAATAAAAACTTCTGGACTGTATCTAGATTTCTTTTTGCATTAGTAACCTCACTATTACAGAATGAACAATAATCAAAATCTATTTTTCTCAAATGGTTTCTACTAGAGCAAATAACAGTAAGGGAAACAAAAAAATTTGAGTGAGAAATACTCATTCATATGAACTATGAATGCAAAAAAGACACTGCATTCCTGAATATAAACAACAAATTAGCAGGCCAATAATACTGAATAGTCTTGAGAAATGTTGAGCTTCACATGTTTAATATGTTTACTGTCATTGTTTCGTTGTGTGTATTAAGGAAGAATGGCAAAAAGTACAGGTATGAAGAACAAATCCCACAGCAGCAAATACTTTACAATCTGGCAAGTGAACTTTAGAGATGAGTGGAAATTTCAGGAGTGGCTATAGTGCAGCGCTGCCAAGGACCATGGTTAGGGAAATCCATACACTTCCCTGTCTGCTTGTCCTATTACAAAAGCACCCCACATTTCAGTGGAACTGTACATGGGAACTGTAACTTCAACCTGCCAGGAGGGAGACCAAAGTAGACCTGAGACCCTGAGGATCAGGGACCATTTCTTTCTCTCTTTCATGTGTAAGCAGTTTCCCCAGCTGGAGCACCTTGTATGTGCTCATTTTGTGCCATCAGCTGCAAAGACCATTTTTGATGTTGATGCCATGCAGGCCTCATGGTGATGCCTTTCATGGTGTGCCTTTCACAGTGTGCCTTTCATGGTGATGCCAGGCAGGAGGTCTCATCACCTTTCACAGTGGTGCCATGAAGGAGCTAACCAAGAGCTGAGCAGCACCATTTTGTCTGAAAACAGTGCTAGCACCTCTTCCTCCAGTGCCAGCTGCAGAGGGAAAGGGGGTTGTCTAGTTAGGGAAGGAGAGCACTCACAGGACCACATTAGTATCACACTGATGTTCAACACTTGTTTTCTCGGTACAACATTAGGTAGAACATTTTGTTACTTCTGAAGGGAAAATTTTGGGCATTTTAAACCCAAGTCATCCCATATTCCATCTCCTCCTTCACAGCAGCAACCTCCATGAGATGAAATGGAAGCTCTGGGGGTCATGTCCCAGCAACTCCAGACTGTCACTCTCCAGTTCAGACACAAGCTCTCCACTCACCATAGCCCCTCTCTATGGAAACAGAACTGTGCTGTGAGGTTTAATTACATAATTGCAGAAATAATGTTGCCTTCTTAATTGAAAATCACTGTAGCTTTTTCTGTGAAATGAAAAAGCCTAAACTATAGAAGCAGGGACTCCAGTGTATAAATTCTGATTGATATTCACACAGACTGCCTCCTCCTTGTCATATTATGAATACATACCCAGGCATTCAGGACATTTTGTTTGCTTTGGTAAACAAATACAGACTTATATGTCTGGTGTCTTTTATAACAAACTATACAGGTGTCATTCTTCATGCAGGCCCAGCAGAAATAATCTCAATACTTTGAGTGAGTACAAACGCATGCACACAAAAAAACCCCAAAACCTCAACCAACCACAACAGTATCAGAATACAAATCCCAAGGAACAGATGTGGTTCAGTAAAGCGAAGGGAGGTCATGAGCATCTTTCTTTGAGAGGCTGGTGTTACACCAGAGAGAGAAGTGCAGCTCTGCAACACGTAAATTATTGCAGTGGAGAGAGAATGGTCAGTTCAGTGGGAGGACAGAAGTATGGGGAATGACATTACTGGATCAATAAAATCTTCCTCTACCTCCCACGCAGTGCATCACCTGCAGTGCTGCGCAAACCGCCAAGATCAATTTCTTGAGTTTTGCATCAGCTGCTGAGATCTGGGAGACACACTGAGTTTTTGCTCACCAAATCCAGTAATGTAATTAACACGGTAATGGAGAAAATAAGAATAAATCCTGGAAAATCAAATTGCATCCTGTCTATATAGAATTTTGAATTAAAATATTATTAGTAAATTGACATACAGTTATTATTGCAGCAGACTCCTAGGGCTCCAGACTGCCAGTGAAGCATTGGCTGGGGTACAACAGAAGAGACACGAAGGGTTGTCTTCATTATCAATTAGCCAAACATGGAGTTTGTACAACCACGGCAAATCCTTTGAGCAAAATCATTCTGCCAGTCAATACTCTACTTGCTAGTATGAGCAATCATGTATGGACATAATTTCTTCCATATTTTCTTAACTCTACTGACAATGATGATTTTTATTGTCATAAAGGGAAACTTTTTACTGCAGCACACACTGAGAGCAGGCACACTAACCACCAAGAAGATGTCAGGATTGCCCCATGAACAAGCATTTTCCCTTAAAATGTGCCATTTAATTGCACTCACAACTGTGAAAAATAGATTAGTGTGGTTTCCTTTCGTGGCATTTGTTAGTGTAATTCTGAGACATTTGTTTGAAAACAGCACTCCATTTCACTGCTTCTTGTTCAACAAAGATTTGATTAGCAAGAACTGTGTTGCTCTTGTGAAACTTAAAGCTGTATTTGGAATTAGGACCTTTTTTATTAGTATGCATTAAAACCTGTTATTGATCTCCTAGAGGTGCTAATATAAATGTCTTTTGTAATGCAAACCCAAATTAGATTCTGATCAGGTTAAGAGTGTTCAATCAAGGACTACCTAGCAGCATTTTTAAATGAAATGCAGTTTGTGTTTGGCATTGCAGATCAGGTATTTGATTGAAAGTCAGGAAGAATTCCCAACAATGTAGCATCTCTCTTCCTTTGCTGGGCATCTAAAAAGCATCTAGCATTCAGCTGCTGCATAATGCTGACATACTGCGTTGTATAGTCTAAAGTACTTTGACATTTAATGTATACTACAGTGGCTAACTAAAAAGGGACCACTGCAGTACATTAGCTTAAAAAACATTTGCTAAAAATTTTAAACCTAACTT
The DNA here is from genome assembly GCA_013397815.1 of Aleadryas rufinucha. Lineage (NCBI taxonomy): Eukaryota > Metazoa > Chordata > Aves > Passeriformes > Aleadryas > Aleadryas rufinucha. The sequence continues at coordinate 471,605 of VZTH01003604.1, forward strand.
CTTTATAATTACTTATATGTTCATTAACAGAATGTGAATGTGTAATGTATCATTTCTTCTACTGATCACATCATGAAAATAATAGCCTTCACGAAGTAGTGATAAAATAGGTGGAGATACAGTACAGTGACCCTTTAAGACCTCAGATAAACTCAGGGACCCACTATGCAAGGTGCTATACATAGGCCTCTAAGCGATGGGCATTGCCCTGAAAAGTTTGTAATTTATACTTGTAAGCCAGATGTGATATTTCTATCATAACCCCAGTGCTGACACAAAATGGGTATTTTCATCTCACCCAATTCTATGATTCTAGAATAACAGAATCATAGAATCATCTAGATTGGAAAAAACCTTTAAGATCATCAACTCCAAGTGTTAACCCAGCATTACCATGTCCATCACTAAACCATGTAAATCGCTCTAGGGATTCACACAGTCAACAGAGAGAAACACACTTTGAGGATGCAGTTCATCCAATCTCTGTTTTTCAGAAAGACATCTTCAGTAGAAAGCATGAAGTCGTCTACTTCTGCCAACCTTAACGTGCTTCCCAGAGGTGCACAGCCATTGTGCCCAGATGTGCAAGGTGAGGGGAACACCATTCTCCATCAGCACAGGCTCACACAATGGGCAGTCACCTCAGGTGTAGGCACAGGTCTCATGTATGCCAGTGGACATCAAAGGGTTCACTCTGGGGTGAAAACCAAGACACTGGGACAATGCATGACTATGAGGCAACATTGAGGCAGCAGAGACCAGAATGCAGCTCTTCTGGATGTTCTTTGCTTCATTTAAACTGATGATATTTTTAATGACTCAACTTTGCAATAGATCTACTTACAGAACAGCACAAAGCCTCCAGGTTCTACATTGTGACTCTGACAGGCAGGTGCTGCATGCAGAGATTACTGCAGCCAAATAATGGTCTCAGTGGTTTAGTCTGTTTATTCAGATTTAGATTAACTCAACCAAAAACAATGCCTATGTGGCATTACAGCTAAAATATAAAATTAGACAATACGTCACATGAAAACATCTCCTGGCCAAGGAAAAACTCAAGATCCAGTGTGTGTGCCAGGTCCTCTCCTCCAGAGACAGTTGATTCCTGCAGTGACATCTCCTGCATTGCAGGAGATCAGCCCCCATGTCAGCAATGAGCTCACAGTAGCTCAGGATACTGTTTCTAAACAATTTCTGATTCCTGTAGACATCCTGTGGTGCCAAACTTTGCTCAGATTTCACCACCCTTTTACAGCAAGTAGCAAATAAAGGTGTGAGTTCGTAAGTGGCACTGAACTTGGTATACGTCTCCCCAGCCATCCTGGCTTGTATCAGAAACAGTGTGGCCAGCAGGACCAGGGCAGTGACCCCTGGACTCAGCACTGGTGAGGCCACACCTAGAGCACTGTGGTCAATTCTGCGCCCTCACTACAAGAAGGACATGGAGGTGATGGAATGTGCTCAGGAAAGGGTAATGAATACGGGGAAGGGTCTGGAGCACAAGTCTGATGAGTAGTGGCTGAGGGAGATGGGGGTGTTCAGCCTGGAGAAAAGGAGGCTCAGGGGTCACCTCATCATTACCTGAAAGGAGGTTGTGGCCAGGTGGGGGTCAGTCTCTTCTCTCAGATAAAAGTGACAGGACAAGAGAAAATGTCCTCAAGTTGCACCAGGGGAAGTTTAGATTGGATATTAGGTAAAATTTCTTCATTGAAAGCGTTGCCAGGTGTTGGCACAGGCTGCCCAGGGAAGTGGTGCAGTCACCACCTGTGGCGGTATTTAAAAGATATGCAGATGTGGCACTTAGGGATGTAGTTTAGCGGTGGATTTGGCAGTGGATTAACAGTTGGATTTGATGATCTTAAAGGCTTTTTCCAGCCTAAAGGATTGTATGATTACATGAAAATACAAATCTATAGCTGGTATGTAGCATTTCTTCCATGTTGTCCTCTAGTTTGACATGTGCAAAAGTAAAAAAACCCAATAACTGTAACTGTCCCACTGACACCAACAATGCCTCCCCTACGTTAATCATCTTTCATCATTACCTTTTCTAAATACTCCAAGATAATAGGAAAACTAAAGGACAGTGATTGTGGCAAGTCTCATAGAAAGGTTTAAGCATTAAAAGATTTTGTTTACAGGTGAAATCCTCTGTCTGTACTGCACAGCAGCCCCTGTGTCCAGGGGGTGACAGAGAAACGAGCCAAGGTCACACCACCCTGCCCGAGCAGTGTGTGAGGCAGCACTGAGCCTTGCTGGAGAGGGATGCTGCATCATTCCATGTGCCAGCCTTGCTGTCAGTGGGATTGCCTGGAAAATGCAGCTCTCTCTCCAGGAGCTGAAAGACACCAGGCGCTAAAAGCATGCAGTCAGATGCCTTGTCCATGCCCTACAGGAGTATGAGCCAGGAATGCCAGGGTCAGAGTTTGAAGTATGCAAGCGAAATAGGGAAAGGAAAGCCCTGTATTTCCCAGCACCAGACTGAAAGGGTCTTGCTCCAAGCCTAATCAAACTATTATTTTCAAATGATGAAATTAAGACATACCAATTTAATTTGGTTTTTTTATTAACAAGAAGACAATCATTTGCCACCTGCTAATATCATTCATTATTGCACAAACACACGTGGCTTACTACGCCGTGCTGGAAGTAGGCTGTGTACCTAAGCATGATGCTGAACTCACCCTTTAGTCAACATCACTAAAGCCAGTCACTCCAGGATTGAGCTTTACCCAGTTACAGACTTAGATTGTAACTTCTGAGTTGCATCAGTCCTGGGTAACAAATGGTGCTAACACAAGTATGAAAAAACTCTCTGCTTTAAATTACTGCAGCTTTACTCTGACCTGCCTCTGAATGGAAATTGTAGGCTGATGAAGTTTTAATAGTTGAGTGTTTTCAATTGGTTGCCACGCTAATAATTTGCTTGGAATCATTCTAAATAATACATATTGTGACTGAACTAATTTGGCAAGCAGCCAACAATTAATTAAGAAAAAAGTTAATTATGTACTTGTCATGAAATGCACTCTATTTACGGCAAAATGTGTTGACTTTAAGTCAATCTTCATATTTACAGTGAAATTAAAAGTTACCACAGAGCTCAAGTATTTATGTAAAGGACACATTGTCTGCAGGGGAAACCAGAAGAGGGAAGGAGGTTTGCTACCACAAACCAGACAGCAATATCTGAAAACATGCAGATAAATTCCAGCAGATGCAAGTGGTGCCTTTCCAATGAAACCTGAGAGCAACCCTCTGGATTACCAGAAGATTTCCTCAAAGATTCATTCTGGGGATCAATTTGATTGAAGACTGCAACCAAAAGCAAGAGGGTTGTAATACTTTGCTGATGATACCTAGTTAGGAGGAGTTCTGTCAATTCAGAAGAGAACTGGGATTGCACACAGTAATAAACAGATGACCTTGAGGTCTGAATTAATAGAAATGGATGGAAATCAATTGTGCAAAGTGCAAGCCTGTACAGCCAGGGACTAATAATGAGTATTTCTGGCATAAGCAGGGAGCTCATCATCTGGAACTGCTAAGGGACAGACACCTCGCTGTCTAGACAGATGCTTCTAGGTATCCAGAAGCACTGGCTGAAAACAGAATCATGGCAAACCACCAAGAGGCAGAAACGACAAAAAAAGATCCTAGAACATGTAGGAAGTATTTCCACAGAGATGGGGAAGCATTAACAATATTGCACAGGAAATAGTGAGACCTCCCCTGCAGACTTGTGCATGAAAATGCAGCACTGCTTACAATGTTTAAGGAAGATGGTGTGAGAGTGGAGCAAGAACAGAGATGGGGCATTTATGATGCTATGGAGGATTAAGTGTTTGACTTACAAGAAGAGACCAAAAAAGTAGTTTGGGTAGCAATGGGCAGCAGAGATCTGATGATTATTCAGTATAAATACAGTAGGGGGTAAGAATATGTGTCTTTATTATCAGGGCAGAAAAAGAGCAGGTAAAGCTGAGGACACTAGGAGAACAAACAGCTTTGGGTGCACTGCTAACAGATTTATACCAAATATATATATTAGAAGAGCACTTCTAATCAATATATGAACTGAGCAGTGAGGACACTAAGCCAGCTCCTTCTCAGACAGACAGTGATACAGCTGAGAAGGAAATTGCATGAGACAGCTGCCAGCCACCATGGAGGCTGGAGGCCCCTTCAGAGAATCTTTTGGTGCCTGAGCACCACTGTGAGCTTGAACAGAGAGCCTTGATGTCCAGCAGGACTTTTCCTCTGTGACCTCTTATAGATGTGACTTCATTCCATGATTATTATTCCATACAAAGAAGTTGTTTTGCAGGCTTTTTTTTTTTTTCCTGAAGGAGCAGAAACTCCATCTTTCTAATGAAAGAAATTAGTTGAATTTAGCCTTTTTGTCCAGTGTACTAATTTCTTCCCTATACCAAATGCAGTGAATTAGCTGGTTCTACCTCACATCCACATGACATAAATAGACCAAAATATCACTAACTTATCTACAGAAAGAATTATTTAACACTCCTTTTTGGAATTATTCACAAAAATTGTATCCCATAACAGAAGGTATCCAAACATTTTAGGATTGGCAAAGCTTTAGCTTAGATCATCAACTTTCATCCTAACTTCACAGCCCTGAAAATCCTCCATTGTTTGCAGCTAGGGACGATCCCACAGAGACAAGCATCTTTGACTGAAGTTTTCCAAATTTGGTACCAGAAAAGTGCACCACCTAAATAATTATTATTATTATTATTATTATTATTATTATTATTATTAATACAGAGCATGGTTCTTTTGGAGATGGTTATATAAAACCAACTTTCCAACTTTAACTTCAATAAATATCAGATATATGTCTTCCTGTCCATATTGCCTTTAGTGTGAGAACTAAAATAGCATAATATGTGTTAAACCATCAAATAAAAAAAATGCAGCAACATCTTGTGTTGCTACAAGAGGTACTATACAGTACAATTTACAAGGTAATAGGCCTATTCATCATTGGCACATCATTCATTCCAGTTTCTCTGCTCAGATGATGCAGAGCAGGAATTTTGATGGTCTATTTGTTCTTGCTTTGATTAAGAATAAAACACGGCTTGAAAATAAGAAACTTTGCCTGCTGCTTCGCGTCTCTGAAATAGCATTCTTGTGTTACCAGCATGGATCAGAAGTACTAAATATGCTGATCACAGCATTAGGAAATCAAAGGTTGCACCCAAATCCCATCTTTTCTAAATTCATTGCACCAAACTGGGATAAGGATCAAACAGACATCCACTGCATTTCTAAACTCGTCTGCTTTGACACCATGTTAATCCAGGACTCTGTGAACCTGGATTCAGCTCCCTGCTATGGCCTGATCATCCCATCTGACCTTAGAGAAGTCTCTTAGGCTGAAGAACACGATGGGCTTAAACACTACATCAACCTAACTTTACTCTATGGTTGTGTTCTAGTCCTCTATGTCTTGCTGACTACACCTACACAGAACTTGCTCCGCTCTGCTCTTCACTAACTGGGGATGAAGATGAATTAAGGATTGTGAGGCACTTGGATATTATGGAAAGGAAACTATAAAAAAATCTTTTAGCAATAACTTTTAGTGCAGTGGCAAATGTGTACCCTGCTCTGTGGCATTAAGGGTTGGCTTTTGCATGACTCTCAATGGGAGGAAATGCTCTTGTCTTCAAAGTGCTCCCTTAGAGATTTTGCTCCCACCTCTTCCTAATTTTTTTGGAGTGCCCATTTAACTCAAATGTCCAAGACAGCTGAGACTGAGTGTTCCACTGGAAGACAACAGCCTTCAGACAATGGTCTTTTTTTATTAAGATCTTGTTTAATTTCTTTTGTGCCAGCAGTAGATGAGTTAAAGGCACTGAGGTACATGAGCGTAAGATGCTCTTTGCCTCAGTTAACTGAGACAAAAACATGCTGTACACACAGCTACAGACAACTGCCAGCAGGTATGAGGGCTGAAATCCTGCTGGGCCCCACGCTGCTCACCTTTCCATGTGAGCCAACAAATTTCACAGCCCCATGTTAACCTGCTGACTCCAGACCCTGCTTCTTTTAGACCCACCATTGCTGCACTTCTCTTCTCAGGGTTTCCTAAATAATGAAATATCAAAAACATTGTAATGCTCCCCTGCTATCATGGTGATACACTTGTAGGCTTCTTTGGCTTGGCCACAAAACCACTGGCACAAGTCAAAATGTCTTTCCTCGCTGAAGAAGGCCGAAAATGCTTGTGGCCAGAGCAGGTGTCCTGCTGTGGGACTTAGGACTGCAGCATGATCGCCAGACTGCACAGTATCCAGTGCATAATTCTGTCCTGAAATAGCATTTGAAATTTTCATTTCATGGTCTGTGGCATTTCAAGTTTTTCTTTCCATTTTAAATGTGCTCATTTCACAAAGTACAAAAGCAAACTTCCTTTCATAATCCTATACCTCTCAAACTCTCACTGCAACTTGAGAACCAAGCTGAATCTTTTTTCCCATGAACTGCCATCTACAACACTTTAAGGGGCAATGTGAGCTTTCTCCACCTCTGCTGTTCTTAGAAGTTTCTCAGAGAAATCTCGTAGGTCTGACACCTCCCTTCTTCCAGGTAGTCTGACCTTTGTTCTTTTAAAACAATAAACAACTTTCCTCTTGTAAAAGAAATGCCACTGCCACACTCCAGGCTGGAAAAAGTCATTCTGGTCATCCTGACTCCATTTGGAGACACACAAACCCCTGCCGATGCTGCTTTAACAGGGACCGTGTTGCACAGATCTCCTTCCAAATCCTTTCCAGCTCACTCACAAACATTCATTAAAACTGGCATATACAATTGTCAGTGGGGATCCAGTATTTTAAAGCGATTTTTCAGAGCAATTTGTACTCTTCCAGTACAGTGACTGCAAGACAAGAGACGCTTCATGTGTTGTAGCTCCTGCTATGGCACGATTTTCCTAAAGCTGCGAGACAGAGCACTTGCTGTAAATCATTGTTACTTCCAGCACTCACCCTGGTGCAGGCAACTCATGGCAGTGCTGTCACAGGATGTAAACATGGACAGAATGAGATTCTATGGTTGTGTCCTTGCTCCCCAACAGGCAGGTGAGTGCCTGAAGGAGGGAGAGGCACCACGCGTTTTGGCTTTGCTTCAGGCTGAGATTGGCATTTGCCAGCAGGAAGCAAGAGGACTGAAGATGGAAGGAGTGTAGCACAGTCAGGGAGGCCTGATGAGCCCCAGGACAGACAGGAGCACTGCACTGTGCAATCAGGGTATCCCAACGACGATACGGTACTTGCAGGTGCACCCTCCAATGATATGATGTCCCTCAGGCACCCCGTTTTCCCCTCACTGCCAGAAGTCATCTGAAGGAACAAGCTAGTCAGAGAATAGCAAATTAGCATCCTGCTTTGGTCTGACAAGAAATATCAAAGTAACTCACATTTTTTCAAATTATATGCCCAAATAAGTGTTTATTTGATGAATGCTGTGGAAGAGCATTTTGCACTATCAACTCAATAGTAGTACTTGTTTACAAACCAGCCTAACTATGGAGCCATTATATTTACTGTTCTATGAGTTCACCAGTGCTGCTGCAAGATTAACAGTCAGAATTTGGTCACAAACCACGACAAATCTTTGACTCCACCTATACATAACCAGAACTATTTCAGTGGAACACAGGAAGGAGAACTGTGAGAGGATGGACTGATAATTATTTCCCCTTAATTACGATTTGATCTTCTGTACATTAGAGGGAAGAAAACAAGCCCAGATACACACACTCCTATTCATTCAGTAATTCTAAATGACATGGAATTAAAAACAAAGTGGTGAATCCCTCACTCAGTATGCTCACACAACTCCCATTAACGATAATGGTTATTTTGCTGTAACCAGCATGTGTTTTGAATGTTTAATTTTCATCACAGGTTTCTATTCAATTAGATCTATTGGCAGCAAGACTTAAATGCTAAGAAGGAGGAAGGTGAACCACAGGTTAAAAAAATGCTATTTGTCTATTCAATGTTTTCCAGACCTGCAACATCTATGCCCCTCCCTCACAGAACAATGCTAATAAAGCAGAATTTATTCCTTCATTATTTTTCCACATAACTTTGGTGAAACTGCACCTGATACCAAGAGGAGTAGCAAAGTGAGGCAAAAGAGTGAAGATTGGCAAGGAGAATCGTAAACACAGTAAAGTTACTTGCAGCTGGCGTGTTGAAAAACACATGTATCATATTAATTGTTGTTTAACCTTGTATGTTGGACAAGCAGAACATCTGTGTTCAGATCTAAACACAGGCCTCTGATAGATGTGGAGGCACCTATCGAACATGCTCAAGATTACTGTCCTGTTGTGGGAAAGATCAAAGCCCAGTGGTAAAATACACCTGTGCAAATCCCTGAAATACAGGTGAAAACAGCAGGTTTGGTGACCCTCTAGCATGGGAGATGCCTGTATCCCCACCCGTGTGCCTCTGCCCAGGTGCTGTTTCAGGGATCCCCTGGTTCATGAGGTAACAAAAAAAATTTTTTTCTCTGCATTTAATTCATGTTTTTGCGGTTGTTTTTGTGTCCTGCCTGTGCTGGCTCACACACAAGGAGAGGAATCAGTCCCCTGTGCCATGCTCTCAACACCACCAAATGTGACACTGAGGTGCACTGCTCCGTTTGTGGGTCTGTCATGAAGTGAGGCTGGTTTGCAGTGCCACCAGCCTGAAGATGTCTGAGGACTGGTTACAAAGCTGTAACTCTTCATCCCTTTCTCCTCCAACACACAACTTCCTCCATGTGGCCATGGAGAACACGTGCAGCCTCTGACTTGTAACGGCAGCCACAAAGTGAAGAGAGCTTCCTAACAAATTTTTCCATGGCTTTTGATTGTCAAGTCACCAAAATCAGATAAAACATCATAGAAAGATGCCCATCTGGGGGCTCTAAACTCTACAACCTCTCCTAATGAAATCAAAGACAGCTTTTCAAGATCTGGCCTGCAAGAAGGTACTTTACTGGATCCCACAGAAGGTGGTAAGAAAACAAAATTTATGATTTATTGATCATTTAACCTAACAATGTATTAATTTTGTTAGATTTCAGGGTAAAAATGTGTGGGCTCCTGAACAAGTAGTACTTGGAGAATGCTACAAGCCCAGTTTCCACACCAGTGAATGTGAGGACGGCAGAGTCATTGCTCTGACTTCCATTTGTGGGAGCAGGCACTTATATAAATGAATGCAAAGAATCACTGCCTGGCCTTGTGGACCTGGAGGTTGCTGTCAGATCCCACTTGCTGCCCGTGGAATTCCGCTCTTCATGAGCCACCCATGGCCCAAACATAGCAAATACTGCCAAAGAAGGCATATCTTATACACCCATCAGCACAAAACATGAGCACACAGGTGTTTGTAGGAGATAAAAGAGAAGGGGAAGATGGAAACTATCCAGGGCTATTAAATTATCATGAGTCTTCCAGGTACCTATGATCAAGTCTTTCATGTCCTATTATTTACACAGGTAACCTCATCAGAGCCGTTTGCAATAACAAGTCAGTAAAATGGACTGGATTTGGTTCCAGAGAGAATTTGATCAAGTCAAACCATTTTCATAGGCAATGATGACAAATCAGTCAGAAATTGATTTCCTTTTCTTACAACAGCGATCTATCTCTCTATAAAACGTAATATACTCTCTACATTTCCCTGCAACAAACTGAAAATGTAGGTTTTGTGAACATTTGATAGGAATACATGATCACACTAGACTGAGTCAGCAGAAAGATCTGGTAGGGCAGATCTGATAAGAAATTAGATGAGTGCATTATGCAGAAGACTTTCTGTAAAAAAAATCTTTCATACTTTCTGTAAATTTTGATAGCTTGACAAATAATTTCAAAGGCAAGAAGTTTCCCTCTGCTTTTGAATATTTATGGAGTGGAAGAAATACTTACTTGACACCAATGGGGAATCAGGATACAAACACAGCAGCATCTTTCCCCTCTTCCTTTAGCCCTCAGCAAATTCTAGATGTGCAAGACTGACTCCTCCAGCTGTGCCAGCCTGAGAGCCAGAGAATGGGGGATACAGGGAATGGTGCTAGAAATCCAAACCAAAAGCAGATTTCTAAAGCTGTTGGATTGGCATAGTAACAGTACTTTGCACGAATACTGACTTCACTTGAAATGCAAAGAAAAATGCTGTGTTCAGATACAGCTATACTGAACCTGAGACTTCTCAGCATATTTTACTTAATGAATGCAAAATTTGCACATTTTGTGCTGTGCTCAAAGAAATGTCAAGTAGGTAACCTAAACCCCCAAATGACATAACCTAAATCTAATTTAAAGGGCAGTGAGTATAATAACAAACTTTACAGGATTCTAATGTCACTGTATCTGACCAGCCATAGTAAAATGCTACTACCTCCAAATTTCAAAACTGGAAGGTAACTATTATGGGCAACAGTATCTAATACCAGGCTGGTACAAAGCCCATTAAGATATACCGTCTGTGCAAACGTCTGTCCCTAAGCACATTTTATTTATAAGATAAAAAATAATGGGCGTGATATGAAAAAACCCAAGAAATAATTAGGAATTAAAACTTGGTTTCAGATAGGAATGAACATTTTAAAATTAAAGCATCTAAAAATATACACATGTGAATGTTTAGTACAAGGAAAAACACAATGATCTTCCACTGTGATCAGCCTGATCATGACAAAACCTCTTTTCTAAGCAAGAAGGATTCTTCAATGTCATGGTTAAGCCACAGTGGCTGCAAGTGAATGGTAGTGATACAGGTCAGGAAGCAGCAATAAGATCTCCTACCACAAAGAGAACACTACATCCTGATACAAAGACAAGACTTTCAATATGTGATTTTCATTTGGGGACGTTTTTTCCCTCTGACTTTGACCAACTGTTTGCTCACACACCAGCTAACACAGGCAGAGTGATGTTCAAGGAGAGCACAGCAGTCTGCTTACATCAGCTGTGAGGTTAAGACCAAGGACTGAAGTTTTAGAATGAAGTCTTTTCAGTAAGGATACTATAAAACTAAGGTGTTAGAAACCTGAGAGTGAAAAATATCACTCCTTTTTTGTTTTTTTTAAAGCTCAATATCTTCATTGCTGGTATGGATCAAACAATGATTATTTTCACATCTGTGAGTGCCAGAACATTTACATACAGTTATTGCATAGATTATAATCGATCTATTAATTAAAACTAGGGTGCTCCCATGCTTTGAATGAGTATTTTTTTTTCTGCTGGGAGATCTGCAGACCTTTATGGATGAGGGTGACATGATGAATCCCCATGTATAATGTGGCTTAGCAGGCTGTTGCACAAGAAAAATACTGCTATCAGCTAAGGAAAAACACAAGCAAATATGCAACATGAGGGCAGCCACCTCCTCAGCAGCACCTTCCTCCAGCTCAAACATCCTAACACTGCATGAGAGTTCAGGCATTAAGAAAATACTGCATTAACTGCAGCAGCAGGTATTGTAAAAGGTGGAACAGTCTAGAAAGCAAATTTTCTTTCCACCACTTGTTTCCTGACTGTTTGGTAACCCCAGTGAAGCACTGGGTTGCCCAGTCTCTCTGTGGAGGTGTCCTCTGGCAGCAGTAGGGCTTCCAGACACAGCAGCAATAGTGGTGTCCCCATGGGCTTTTAAAATGCACTTGGGTAGCTATTTTATTGCTATTCAGTTTCCTTTGGAAACTAATCAAGACCAAGATAAACGCCTCTCTCTGCAAAGTACAGCACCATAAAAAGAGCAAAGGGAGACGATGCACTCACAGGGTTTGCTTCTGCATCTCCTCCCCGGCAGCACACCGGCATTTGCTCTCCCACTGCGTGGATTCAGGCGCCAACTCACGGGTGGAAACATGACACCAGAGTCTGAAAAAACCCCTCGATTTCCTACCTGGGCTCGCTCCAGCCTCACCTTTGTGCTGTGTCTGCAGATTTAAGGTGGCTGCAGTCCTGCCCCTGGCTGGGGCAGTGGGTGGCCAGGTGAGGACAGCCTGGGCAGGGGCACTTCTCAGTACATGGCTACACCGTTCGGGGGAGAGAACAGCAAAGCTTCCTCATGTTTTTACCCTCATTCCTGTGAGTCTGCAAGAAGATCAGCACACATTCCCCAAGGTCTTGCCCCTGACTATCTTCCCTCTGTGTTTGCAGTCTCCAGTAAAGCAGTGAGCTCCGAGCTGTGCATCTGCTCAGACAAAGCGCTGCCACCCTGTGCTGGTGTGGGACCTGCACACACCCGGTACCCCTGCCAGAGAAAGCCAGCATGAACACAGGCCAGCTTGTGGGCTGCTGAGCTTCAAAACCTATGGGACCCCTGCCAGAGAAAGCCAGCATGAACACAGGCCAGCTTGTGGGCTGCTGAGCTTCAAAACCTATGGGACCCCTGCCAGAGAAAGCCAGCATGAACACAGGCCAGCTTGTGGGCTGCTGAGCTTCAAAACCTATGGGACCCTTGTGCGTGCCCCTGTCAGAGAGCCTTGCTAACACCCTCCAGCTGATGAGGGCACTGTGGCCAGGAAAGGGAGAAGGGAAGAAAATGGGATCTCTCTTTGAGGATACTGGGTTTGTAAATCTGCATCTATGAATAATGAATAAAGATGATTGCAGTTGCATTTTTTACTTATGCTGGAGAACAAGAAGAGCTTCTAATCTGGAGCGAGACACTGATATTTGCAAAATTGAATATATATAAGCAAGGACTTCTAGTAAAGATTCTCTGGCAGAAAACGTCAGCAATTTTCTAATTTGTTTTTTTTTTTGATGACTGACTGAGAAAAAAATATTGATTGACAGGCCCAGAGATAAGTGTAAAAATGCTCAGAAAGTAGTAACTTATGAATGCTACTTTCATGTAACATTTTCCCACTTATCAAGTTTCTCATATTTCCAAATGGATGAGGTAATGTTAAAATCCTCTGGAACCAGAAAATTGTTTCTACATAAGCCACATAGTATCTTTCTACCTGCCAGCAATGTGCCCTGATTACTAATGTCCCCTAAGCAAAAATGCTACATATTCTCCTTCTTAATTTTTTCATCATTTTAAGTAAACTGCTCCACATGCCATCAAGAATTTCAAGAGGTTCTTGTGCCATTGGCACTGTTCCTCATCCGTGAGGACATAAACTTTTAGACAACAAGAAAAAACCTCCTGTTGTACCAGTATTTTCAGCAGGTAACACAGGCAGCTCAGGTAATTAAAGCTTGTGAGCCTGACTGATCGCAGAGAAAATAATGAAATGGCTGAGAGGGACCTGATTAATAAGGAAATAAAGATGGCTAATGTAATTACTGCCAATCAACACAGGCTCATAGCAAGCAGATTTTGTCAAACTAATTTGATTTTTTATGGGGTTTCAAGTTGCTAAAAGTAACAATGGCATAACAGACTTCTAAAAGCTACTTTAAATGGTGCTTACTATATGATGTTTTGATTAACCTGAACGATATAAAAATCAACACAACATACATTAAAAGGATTAAAGTGTGAGTTACTGCTCATTCTTTAGGGAATTATTCTTGAACGTGTTTCCAGTGGGATCCTAAAGCTATTAGTTCTTAGCCCTACTCTTCCTTATGTTTTATCACTGATATGCAAGAAAACACTAAATCATTCCTAATAAAATTGGCAGATGGGATAAATATTAGAGGAGTGGCTGAATAATGAGGAGACAGAGCCTGCAGTACAGAGGGGATTGGATCGCTTTGGGAACCAGCACAACCAACCAACACAAACTCCAGCAGACAGAGACCATCCTGCTAACAGTGCTAACAAATCTGAAAAGGACTGGGGGAAACCAAGGGGTTTTCAGCTGAGCATGCATTTGGGTAAGATGTTCTGCTAAAAGAGTGAATTCAATCCCTGAATGTGGAAATATTGAACAGGATGTGAAATACTGTGTCCAGCTTTGATGCCCACAGTTCAAGACAGATATTGAGTAGTCAGAGATTTCAGAAAAAAAGATGAAAGAATCATGAAAGAGTTGGAAAACGTGGTTCATGAGGAAGGGTTCAAGGTGTTCAAGAGATTTAAGAACAAAAAGTCTCTGCTCAGTCCAAGACACAGCGTCAAACACAAACTGGATTTAGAGGGTTCTTCAGTCTGGCAAACAGACCCAAGAACTGGAAACGGAATCAGGAGCATCAGTTCAGACATATGGTGCATACTTTCTATAGGAAGGATGATTTACCACTGGAACATCTTTCCAGTTCTTTGACAAATGTCACATCACCAGACACTAAACACTTCACAGGATTTTTCTCTAAAAGATATGTCCTATTTCAACCGAAACTCATTTGAGGAAAACGTGGCCTGTGCTATTTGGGGGTTTAGATTAGCTGATTATAGTGTGTTCTTGGAACCTGAAAACTGCCATTCTACAAATATGTCTACTTATCAGGCAAAAATGCAGCAGCAATGCAAATGTCCCTGGGAAAAAGAAGTTCTCTATTTTCTTGTTCTTCTCCAGGTAAAGTCTCTTTTTCCAGTTAAAAAGTGTTTTCAACTAACATTCTTCTTTTTACCTAGTCCCAAAGTTTGAAGATGTCACTTGTAGACCAATGATTGTGAATCCCAGTGTCCAAAAGCCTGCAAAGAAAAAATGGGCAAGAACAAATGCTGCAAGATTCAGAGAGAGAGAGAAAGCTAATATAAAAAGGATGCTGTAGACAAGAGACCTCAGCTCAACCACTGCTCCTAGGCTATTTGAAAAAAGACTCTTCAACAAGGCTGGATAGGCTGATAAATGCCCATCTTAAAGCTTTAAGTTATTACAAGGCTTGGCTGGGATTTATATTGATAATCTAGGGATGAAATGCTTCTCACCAATATTCTTTCTCCTGTCCTATGCATTTGTGCATGGGTACATTTATAGCAAACTTTTACTTTAAAGGATATTTAGCAGCTGAAATAATTACCTGAAAACACTATATCACTAAAAAAATCTGTGAACTGGAAAAATAAAAATCACTAAAATTTGCTACGTAACCTGCAGGAATTGAGCAGAATAACAGATGGCTCACAGTATTCTTTCTCCAATTAATGGCTAAAGAGAAATAGCTTACTTGAGGGAAAATGACACTTTCCATTTAAACTTGGAGTATTTTAAGGCAACAATTTAGGGGAAATTCCAGCAGGCAATCAGCAGCTGTTATGACCCTTAATATTTCAGGACTTGATCTTCACAGGGGCCAAACCCTGGCCTTTCTCTCAGGATGACGTCTTTATTTTATGCTAAGTCTTGTTCCTTGCTCCCATTAAAGTCACTCCAAGCCCGAAAGCATGAGATAAAAAGGTGGTGAGCAGAGATATAAATAATATGTTCGCTGCAGAATAAATTCATACCTAAATTACAGGCCAAGGGGAAAAAAACAACTTCTGCAGAAGGCTCATCACATTCACTGCCTTCCTTTTCATATATATTTCTCTACCTTCATTCCCAGACTATTTACTGTTTAATAACTCATTCAAGGTCTTGCTTGAATGCTTTGATGCTTCTTGATTGAATAGATTTTCTTTGGAACATACTCCCTGAGCTGTATGCATTACATTTGCTATGAAATATATTTTGGCCAATATCTTATCACAAAAAAACCCCAAACCAAACCCACACAATTTTCAACTAAGTTTTTTAAGACCATCTCTGAGTTTAGCATACCAAAATTTGGCAAAATGGTCATTGTGAGAGTGAAGATAAATTCCTATTAAGGTATCTCTAATAAATTTTTATTTATGCCACTGAGTTTCATTTTACATGCAGGCT
The DNA here is from genome assembly GCA_013397815.1 of Aleadryas rufinucha. Taxonomy (NCBI): domain Eukaryota; kingdom Metazoa; phylum Chordata; class Aves; order Passeriformes; genus Aleadryas; species Aleadryas rufinucha. The sequence continues at coordinate 487,418 of VZTH01003604.1, forward strand.
TCCAGATGTTCCTTACCTTGCATGAGTAAAAACACTCTAAAACCATCCAGCAGAACTGTGCAGTCCCCATGCAAACAGATTTCCCAGTCAAAAAAATTAAGACTTTGATCTTTGGAGTAACAGTAAGATCACAGCCTGGTAATGATTTATTTGTGACACATTCACTGGTATCTTTGTCTTATCAAGCCTAACTCCTGTGATTAAGGTTTTGTTTCTACTGTTAGCAATACAAGGAAATTTTATCCATCTTAATTATTCCTAAAGATTTTCACTTTCACAACATTGAATTTCTGAACATTCAATGGCTGTTTACTTTGTTTCTGATCTATTTCTCAAAGACACTTGAAAGTGCATTTTTCTAAAGATTTTTTCCCTTATTTTTTCAAACCCTTCTAGATGATGCAAATATTTTTCTTCCATATTGATTTTTGTCCTTTTTGCCCCTCAAAAAATGCTAATTATTTTACTAGCGTTAACTGAATCTGACTCATTTATGTTCAATTAGGCATTTCAACACATAAATTGCTATTATACTCCAATAACCTTGCCCACCAACATTATTAATGCAAGCAAAACTACAGAAAAAAATATTAGCTAAATTGTTCTTTTAATTAAAGTAACAGTTTCTGTTGAATCCTTTATTCTGCTGTATTCCCCTATGAACGATGATGATAATTATCCCAAGGTATAAGTAAGAAGTTCAGGCTTGCAAAGCCAAGCATCCTACAGATAGGAAATGCCAAAACTAAGATAGGCACAGATGCCAAATTTGAGCATCTCAGGACCATTTTAACACAAATAATGGCAGTCATTAAACATAATATTTAATATCCAGCAAGAGCAGAATATATGCAGCAGCAGTCCTGCATTTAGCTGTACAGATTAGGATGCTTTCGAGTACTCAGTATAAAAAGGATAATTAATCTCACTTAAATTTGCTGTTTGCAGTGCTGCCTCCGAAGACCACAGAGACTTGTTCCACCTGCTCAAGGCTGGTGAGTGAGCAAGGGCTGGTGAGCTCAACTCTTCCCCCAGGATGCAAGCCAGGGAGAAGCCCAGCACCCTCTGTTCCTACAGAGAGAATTGATGTAGGGATTCCTACAGGGATTGATATAGCTCAACCTATTATATATGCAGTCTTTAGAGAGTGAAAGCAAGGGTTTGTGTTTCTTTCTCCAGAACTGTCAGAGAGAGATGATCAACAGATACACAGAGCAGGTTTTACTAAGCCAAATACAGGCTTAAGCGTTGTACCATGCCAATTGGAAAAGAACAAGTTGCACAAATGCAGAAAGAATTTGTCTGGCAATTTATTTGCTTTTTGTGGCTGTGGCCAATCTTGTAGGCAGAAGAAACTACTAAAAGAAGGTGCTCACACCATACTTCATGGCTGAACACCAGCAACCATGCTGATGTTCTTAGCAGAGCTTCATCAGCTGCGATGGCTGTAAGGAGCACAGTCAGAAACCTGGAAGGAGTGAGCTGGGAATAAACCAAGTGGGCGTGTGAACCACTGTGAGCAGTAAGAGAAGTGTGAAGAATGTGAACAGAGTGAGCAGTGTGAGCAGTGCAGGTAGTGAGGGCAGTGTGAGCAGTGA
>VZTH01003606.1:0-32729 GCA_013397815.1 Aleadryas rufinucha
CTTCTTCGAGGGAGCTGGAAGAAGGACATAGGAATTCTGCATTAAATGTTTAAATGTATGATTGTTGTAAAGCAATTGGCTTTCCCACAAATTTCTGTTCTTCATGTTTTCATTCAAGTTTTCGGATGAATTAAGTGTTAGTTTTTGATATAACTTTTTTTATGAAGATTGGTGTTATTGTGATCTCTCTATATTAATATTTATATGAATATATAACTGTCTGTGCTTCCAAACAAAAGCTTGCCCTAAAATACAATCAGTTTGAAATAATAAGAAAAGTGCGTTTTTAATATGTATTCTAGTTTTTGTGTGTTGAAGGTAACCATTTCATTATATTTTAAAGCTGTTCTGTTGCAGCCATGAGAGACTTAATATTTAAGGTAGATATTCTCACAGACCTATCTTCATCTAACAGTTGAGGTTAATTCAGTTCCTATTAAGTCCTAATTTCTGGTGCTTCATATATCTTCCTGTTTTCATATTACTTCTTCAATTAAATAACTTTCTAAGTTAAAAAAAACCAACCAACCAACCAAAAACCTCTCTATCAGTTATGTACTTAGAATAACAAAAATAAAAATCGGATGGCTCCACACATGAAGTGACAAATGAAGGAACGAAAGATATAGCATCTAGTAATTATAATAAATGGCTTAACTGAAAATTTCTAAAATTAGTATCTCATCACTCATTTTGACTTGCCTGTCTTATTTAGATGGAGATGTCTCACAGGTTTGCTGTAATTTAGCTTTAATAACATCTCTGTTAAGTAGATGCCTGTTGAACAGAAAAGCATTACTTAAATAATGACACTTCAGCAGTGAATTAACTTTCTCCTCTGCAATTAAGTAGCTATCCATCACATTCATCAGCTCACTAAATCATCTTTTTGTATCTTCATTATTTTGTATTAGCCACCTACATAGGTAGGCCATGCAGTAACTCCTTTCCAGGACTACGTCTGAGTCCTTTACATATTGATGGTACTGGGGAAGAGAGAGAGGATAGTGGTAACTACTCAAAAATCTTAGGATGGGTGATTTTTAGGGTTATGAAGGACAAAGGCATGTATTTGACTGATACAGTAATAAAATGCTAGGTTATAATAATGGTGTCTTGTGTCTACAACTGTGACTTCACTCACATTACATACACATCTACAAGCTTCATATTCTGCTCCAGATTTGTCAGATTCAGGTTAATTTTATTTTGCAGTGTTAATTTTGGGATGGGAAACAGGGAGAATAGGACAAAAAGTATATGATGCTTTCTTCAAATTCTTCCATGATACTTACAATAAATGTTTTCTAAAACCTGAAATTCACAGAATCACAGTAGTAAAAGGTCAGGTAAAATCATGAGTTCAATGATTTAGGTTTCTCATGTACCGTGGACCACAAAGCTTTATACGGTTAATCCAGTTTTAAGCCAAACATGCGGAGTTTAAACCAAACAAGGGGAGAAGAAAACAACCATTTAGTCTTCATCTGAATACACTTTCTAATTTTTTTTTTTGTTCCAGTGACTAACCACTTCAATTTTGATGGAGAAATGGCTTATTTTGTATTTTATGGCTTTAATTTCAATTCATTACTGTTGTGCTTACCTTAGGTAACTTCATTCTTTGCTACCTTTTGTCTTGCCCTGATGAGGTACAAGTACCTCCTAAAAAAGTTATCTTTCATCTTTCTTTTGGTTACCCAGCCAAACTGAACTGATAAAATTCTAAGTTTCTCTAAGGTTTCATTTTTTTTGGAGTTGTTGAAAAGCTTTGTTTAGTCTCTTTCATATCCTTCCTTGTTCACTGAAATACACAGATTAGTTAAGGTTGGATGGGGCCACTGGTGGTCATCTAGCCCAACCTCTCTGCTCAGGTAGGGTCCCCTAGACCAATGGTTCTCAGGAATGTGTGTTGACAGCTTTTGAATATCTCTGGAGAAGGAGACTCCACAACCTCTCTGGTCAGTCTGTTCCAGTGCATGGTCACCTGCATAGTAAAGAAGTTCTTCCTCATGTTCAGGTGGAACTTCCTGGGCATCAGTTTCTGCCCGTTGCTTCTTGTCCTGTTGCTCAGCACCACCGAGAAGAGCCTGGTCCATCCTCTTGACACCCTCCTTTCAGAAACCGATAGACATCGATGAGGTCCCCTATCTGTTGTATCTCCTTGAGGCTGAACAGGCCCAACTCCCTCAGCCTTTCCTTGTACAGGAGATGCTCCCTCAACCTGCTGGCAGTGCTAAGCTATTGCTAATGCTTAAATGAATTAATTTTTTAAAATATAACATTTTTTATATTGTTAGCAGAACTGAACATTTTAGTGCTGTAGTTACTACTACTTCTTTTAACTACTTTCTTGAAATGCAGCCTAGGACTCCACAGAAATTCCAATTTCATACTAGTCATGTAACAAATTATTTAACTTCTCTGTTTTCTGTTTTCCCTTTATCCTGGGACTAGAATGCTTTCCAGTACATTTGCCTGCCCTTCTTCCCCTTGTTTCCAAGGGTTCTGAAGTGTACCATGACAGCGTATTCCAAAAAGTCTTCAAACAGATGGTCAGTTAGAGCAAAGAGAATCTGCAAATATGTATTAATTTTAAAAATAATATCTCTCTTCAATTTTAATGTCCTTTTGCTGGTGCTAAGGTCTGTTCCATAAGCAATGAAAACAAAATTATAGCTCTCTCAGGAATAGCTTTTCTTACTATTTTTTTTTTCTTTTTAATATTTTGGGGTTTTATAGCTGTTTGTTTTGCTGCAAAATTGTTTCCAAAAACATTAGCTTCATCATTTGACACACACTTCTGTGTGCACTGAACAGCTTCCTGGATTTCAAATTAGGTAGTACATTTCTAAAAGTTTAGCCAGGCTGAGCAAAGAATAGCTGTTTGTTAGTTCCTTGCGATTCAAATACAAATATGAAAATTATGTTCATATAGTCTAATAAATGAATAAAGTCATGCATTTTTTTCCTGAAATATATAGTGACTACCGTTTTTCAAGATTTGCAATAGGGAGATACTAAGTTAAGGCGGTAGAAGTAGTGATATTCTCCACATTAGAGACACATTTTTCCAAAGTTTCCTTTTGTTCATTAAGAGATTAGTTATATGCATTTATATGAAGCAAATTACCACAATATCTCTGGTAATTTTAAGATAATGAAAACAAGAAACAAAGAAACAATTCACTGGGCAATCTGCACAATAGAATTATTAACAACTAAGTAAGTCGAGAAAATATCTTCTATTTCTCCTTTTAGGCAACAGCCTAAATGGGATCCTGCCACTTATTGAATTGTGCATAGTTAATTATAAGAGTTTGGAACCATAAGACTGAAATTCCATCTCTTTTCAAGTAGATCAAGGTCATGCTTAAGAATAATTTAGAAGTAGTGCATTGCAGAAAGGCAGTCCTGGAAGATAAGCAATGAGCTTCATCCTCCAAGAAATACATCTGAAAATTTTAGATTAGTGCAAGTCAAATGGTCAGATGGAAGAGACATATAAATTTAAATATGTGACACACGGGACCATTTGAGTTCTTGCAAGACACAACAGCTCCTTGAATTTCATGCCTCCTGACAGCAAAGAGAGCATTATTCATTTCAGTCACATGTTTGGAGGCTGTGTATTAAAATTAATAGCCAAAATTCTGGGTGATTTTTACTGTCCCAGATAAAGTGGCTAAAATAGTTTAGCTAACTTAATTCACCCCTCTGTAATCATGTTTCTGGGATAATCTAAATTTGTGCTATTAAGTGAGAGAAGAGGTGGAATTTTTTTAACTGCAGATTCATTAGCTTTAACCTCAATTTAGTTACCATTTTAAAACCAAAAAGAGACATCCAGTAAACAATAAGACATTTTTAGAAACTTAACCTCTGAACTGAATAACTATTACTATTAGTAGTTGGGCTGTTGTAAAAAGTCTTAACAAACCACATTTTGACTACAGTTCTCTTCTCCGTGTGCAGAATGGCCTAAATAATTCTATTGGTAATTTTCCCATTTCCATCACCTTTTCTCAAATGAAAGCTGCAGTTAAGAGTAAACCTCTCTAGTTTCTCAAATGAAAGCTGCAGTTAAGAGTAAACCTCTCTAGTTCTATATAAAATGTTTTTCCAGTTGGATCTGATAAGCACAAACCAGGAAGTTTTTCAGGCCCTCAACTAAGTTCTGCTATGTTTAGCTTTTTTCACACATTGTTATGTTAAAACATCAAAAGCTGTAAACTGCATAGTGTGGTAGACAGTGTGTCCATGGCACCAGGGATTATGAGAACCCCCTGGAGCTAAGTGGAGAAATTCTCCCCAGGTTAAAGTGACTAAAAACATCTCTGTCAGAATGCCCTGTTCTGTTACAGAAACATACCCTGGCTCTGTTTCCCCTATTGGCCCATTGGCCTCCCCTACCCCTTTCTACCCTATATGGCCCTAATCCAGAATGTTCTCCCTTCCTCATTTCCCAATTCACACTTGTCCCTTAGTCCCTCCCTCACTGTTTCCCTATTAGCTCCCATACCTTAGCCCCACCTATGTACCACCCCAGGCCCTCAGCTCTCCCCACCCCCATATTTAACCTTGAATTCTGTATTGTTTTGGGTCTTTGTCACTGTCCCTGTTCGTGAGCAGCAGGGCTGGAATAAAGGCTGCAGTGGATATGCACACAAGGAGCCTTCCTGCCTCTTTGCTGTTGACCTGTCGAAGACGCTATCCAGCGTGTGTGTGTGTGTGTGCGCGTGTGTGTGTGTTTGTGTGTGCAGGAGCTGCCGAGCGACTTTCTGTCAAAAGTCAGTTTCGGAGTCCCAGCACCCCACCCAAAGCACCCCCGGAACCGACACCTTAGGATTAAATTTTATACACCTAATTTTAAGGTAGGAAATTTTGAGTTTGAAATAGTGATCTCAATTCATCATCCCATTATTTCCCACTGGTTCTGCAAGTTCCATTTACCTTGTCTGGTGCATTTTTGGTACTGAAACAGAAAATCCAATTCACCTCAAAACTACAAACTTACCTGGTTTTGTAATTTCCTTGTGCTTCAGTTTCCTGGTGCAACACATTATATTTGATATCTATCACATAAATATAAGACTACTTGCTTCACAAAAAACAATCACATATCATAGGCATACTCATGTTTTCAAAACCTAGTTTTGGTAGCTGTAGTTTAGGTATTGTTCTACATACTACTGTATTATAGCATATGACTCTGCCTTCTGTTAGGCTGCTCTTGCTTTATGTAGTAGAGAACCAGGATGCCAGCTGAACTCCAAACCTTGTTACTAAAAATGTGTCAAGTGGGTCAGTCAGGATATGAAGCCAAAAAAAAAGAACAACTGCAAAACTGTCTGGTGGTGTCTGATCTGCGCTCACAGAAGCAGTCTGTGACCTGAAATACACATTGTTGTAGCACTGCAGATTGGCTCCTTTTGGCTTCTCACTGCCTGGGGGACAGTACAGAGCATCTACGGTCTCTCTGTATGAAACAGCCTGTCACAGTCTGACTGATAAGAAAAGTGCTTCATTTAAAGTCACATTCAGCTCCTGTAGGCACGACTGGTTTTCCCTGGAATTCACTCTTTACCTACCCTATCTGTAACGAGTCTGTGCTGAAGGAGGTTTCTGCAAATGCCCCAAGGTAAAAGGATAGCATTTTACTGTGTAAGCTTGTCTCATTCTGGTTTTTGCTGCTTAAATTCCTGAAGTATTAGCATTGCATTAACAAAACTTATTTGGATTGTTCATCTTGAGAGTTTCTTAAGAATGAAGTTAATTTGGAAATACAAAATTGCATTAGCTGGAGTTTTCTTTAGTTATTGTTCCACAACTGGTTTTCTTTTATATGGAAAATGCTGCACGTATATGAAGAAAGTTATTAAATTAACATAACTTAGTATTATAATGTTCATGCTCTCACTGATGTGGAACAGTATTGCAGAGATTTCTGTGGGTATTGTCAAATATACTACTTCAAATAAATTATTCTTCCCTTTCAACTTCAACAACCTGTTGGAATAGAGTGAATGGCTGACAAGCCAATGAATGTTATAGGGACCTACAAAAGGCTATTTTTTTTGTATGATTGGTATTTTGCAGCATGTGAGACAGCAATTATAAATCATCTGGGGTAGCAGAGATTATGTACTCACAGCATCAAACCTCCATGCAAAACTTACCTGACACAATTCAGCACAATGACATCTGAAGAAAGTGGATATGTTGGATACAGGAATATGCATAAGTCAATTTTCACAATGAACACAGATTATCACAAAATAACAACATAAACTGATGATCCATTGGAAAATGCCATTACAGAAAAGTTAGAATTGTCACATAAATGAAGCAGAACAATTTACCCATAGGATTTCAGGAAATTAATGGCAGGTAATTACTTAAAATTTCAGACTCCTTTATAGTACCTATAATTCTCCATACAATAATATTCTCACTGGCAAAACAAATAAAATCTTCAGATAATAAGTAGAAATAGTAATTTGCAAAACCAGGCAATCTGTCACTGACTGAATTTCCTGAAAAGGCTTTCCAGGCCACAACATATGATAAAGTAAGTTACCTTTCTAAAACTTTTATTCATGCAAGCAATCCTCGCTAATATAACTAACTACAATGAAGTTAATGTGTCTACTAATGAACACACACACAAACCAGACCCCACTATACTGGTCATTCCACATCATAAAAGAGACCTAGAATGAAAAAGATTAGGTTTTACATTAGATAATGTGAGTCTGTGTAACACACAGGTCTGTGAAAAAGTATGTTTAAAGCCTACTTTGATGCCTTTTTAGAAAAGCAGTATTGTATTTAGGTAGTCGTGAGAAGATTAAAATACAGATAATATTTTGAACATAATGATTGATTTAGGTCAATATGCAAAGCAATGCTCATATTTGTATTAATACAAAAATATTTCATAATCACATCACTGATAATCCTTCTTCTATGCAGCAGTTAACCAGGGAATGTGTTTGTGGTCCCTATGAAAATTAAATAATGGTAGTGTGTTGCTTTTTCTCCGTAATACTTAGGAATGGAAAAGTTTTCACAATGTCAAAAATTCAAATATATTAATGATTCAAGTAATTCTTCCCTATGACTTCTTATTTAAAAAACCCTGAACCCCACAATGTAAACTGAATATGTTAAAAATGTAACAGTGTTTAAAGGTGCAGATACGCTTGGCTTTTAATCAGGTTGGCTTTTTAATCCTCGTTTTTTAATCTGCTTCGGATGAAGAGAGCAAGAAATAACTAACAGAACAGTCCCAACCCACACAGAATGTCGCTAGATTCAGCGCAGGTCAGGTGAATGCCGGAGACATATACTCTCAATCCCCCACAAAATCAGTTTCACTGTGTGTACTCTTGTCTTGGGGTGATTTTATGATAATACTGTATTCCCTTATCGTCTTCTTATTGCCCAGAAATGGGTCCCGCAGCTTTAAGCTGGGTCCGAGGGAAAGTTCGGGGGAAGCCGAGCGAATTCTTCAGCGCGGTTTGTGTTCAAGGACTTACACACTCCCCCACGTTCTCACCGCTGCAGAGGGAGGGAGGAGGGAGCTTTTAGCTAGCCTGTTAGCTGAGGCAAGGAATTTTCCCATACCAGCACACCGAAATGCTCCGGTAACTTCTTCTTCTTCTGGAACTGTTCGGCCTAGCTATGGTCCAAGAACCAGATCATCGGACCCCGTGGACCGCCAGGGAGGCTGCGGGGACACAGCATCCCGGCCTCGGACCTCGGGAGGGGCCGAGCCAGCTACAGAGGGAACTCTAAATCCACCAGCTTTCTCTGCAGCGAGGAGGTTTACTATTTTAACAGTTATTCATTTTTCCTGTGCCCTGCCGGCACTTTGTTTGTTAAATAAATAGGTTTTTTCACTTTCCTCCATGAAATTCCTTTCGTATCGGTGGGGGAGGGAGTGCTGAAACCTACCTTCTGTGGAGGAGACGTTCCTTCCAGAGCGTTTCCCCCTAAACTTGTCTCAAACCAAGATAACTCTGATCTCAAAAGTGCATGTAAGTACATATAACAATATTTTGTCTAGAGAGCAAAATATTGACAAGACACTGCATTCCCCATGAAGCCTCAAGATCCCCTGGGCAAAATAAATAACCCCTTATAAATAAATGCATGGCTACTCCCATTCTCCACATTACATCTTTACAATTAATCTCACTTCCTGTAAACGTATTACTACATAAAATATAGAAGAGGAAATTAACAACAGCTGACTACCCCCTAGCCTGAAATATAAAAGCTGATTAGTAATGTTAAGTATTTGATGGAAGTTTCATGTGAAAACATCTACCTCTTGTGCCCAAAGGTGGAACTGTCACAGACAATTTTCATTAACCAATATAGAATAAAACTTAATATGTCATTATTGTTATTTCCTTTCAATGCTGATTCATACTGATAATACAGCTCGTCATAGTTGTCTTGGGGTGACTTTATGATGCATATCCCCTATCATTGCTCGATGCCCAGAAATGAATCTTGTGCCTTTCTGTGCCTTTAAACTGAGCCCGAGAGAGGGGAGAGAAAGAAAAAAAAAGGCCAGACGAACCTTTTCAAAGCAGTCTGTGCTCCAAGATCACTATTCCTCTGCGTTCTTCTGCTGTGGGGAGAAGAGAGCAGGAAGCACCCTTCCTGCTTTTCAGCCAGCTTTTTCGGCTCTGTTTCTTCAGAGAGAGACGGAGAGTTAAACTTTGTTTTTCTGGGACTTCGATTTTTCCTTCTTCTCCTCTGCACTTGTTCAGAACACAGAACATCAGAACCTCACCGGGAGCCCTTCCACTGGCCTGGAGGGGGGCCCCCCATGCTGACTCAGCTCCGAGGAGGAGGAGAGAGACCACACCCAGAAGAGACTCTAAACAATCTTCCACGTTTCTCTCCACAGCGAGAGATTTTATTATTTAGCATTATTCTTCTTTTCCTGAGTGTTTCTTAAATAAATAGTTTTTATTTTCTCTTTCACATTCCTCCGAGGAATATTTCTTTCCCCACCCTGGTGGGGGAGGGGCGGCTGTAACCTGCCTTCCTTTGAGGACACGTTCCTTTTGGACGTTTCCCTGAATTTGTCTCAAACCAGGTCAGTAGTGTAAGGATAATGTGGATCTTTGCACAGTCCTTTTCTCTCTACGGACTTAAAAATCAGGGCTCAGTGAGGGACAGGGTCTCCCATGGTAGAAGGCCATGCCAGGAAATCACCATGTGAAAACAGTTTCAGAAGCACCGATTTCTAATGCAACTAAGTTAAATTAGACGCCAAAGCTAAGTTTACTTCAAAAATTTCAGAGTAACTTCAAGTGCAAAAAGTACCTGATGAATATGAACTTTTATTTTGCTGCTAGGAGGCTTATAATTTTGATTTATTTAATGTGGGTAGAAATGAGTAAATGGTATCAAAATTTTTAGAGAAGCAGATTTAGTGTCTTTAACCTTGTGTTGTGGAGATGATGGCAAGGTTTTCTATTCTGTATTCCTCCAACCCTTCTTCTAAAACTTCATTTAATAGGTAATTTATTTCTGATTTACCAGTTTCTGTTCCATGCAGTTTTCATACTTTTTTTCCCCATTAATACTTCAGAAGACATTTTCTGTACTGCTTCCATGTCACAGTTATTATTATTAATAACAATAAATATTAAAATAAAATAATAATAAATATTAAATTAAAAGAACATCAGAGAGGCCAGAGTGGGCCAGAACAAGAGGTCGTCTCTTGGTCTCCTGCCTTCAAAGAGGAGAGATTTGAGATTTCTCCCAGACTTACTTTGTGTTTGGTATCAAATTTCTGACATATGGGAAGTTGACTGCCACTCAGAGAAACTAAGAAGAGGAAAACAATGCACAGAAAGAAACGAAGAGCAGTTTTGATGTAAGTCCAAAGTAGTGGAGAAGGGATGCACTTAGGTAGCCAAATTATTGAGTTCCTATATAGATTCAAACTTACACCTATTGTTATTTCAGGAAGCCTGAAAGCTCATATCCACTTAGAAATGTTGCTGGTATTCTCTGTTCTGGTGTTTGTAACTGTCTACCCCTTAAGAATGCTCAAATTTAGACACACTTCAATTAATTTGCAATAACTTGGGTAAAAGTAGCCTGCTCCTCTAATGACTAACTCTGCTTAAATTAATTTTTGCTGAAAAATATGTAAGTCCTCAATTTTTTTTGGAAAGCAAGTATATAAGTATCACAGAATCATTCAAGTTGGAAAAAACCCCCATGATCATCAAATCCAACCTCTGACCAATCACCACCATGCCAAATAACCATAGTACTAAGTGCCACATCCAGTCATATCTTGAACATCTCCAGGGATGGTGACTTCACACTTCCCTGGGCAGTCCATTCCAATGCTTAGCTATTCTTTCAGTGAAGAAATTCCTCCTGATGTCCAACCTGAACCTTCCCTACTGCAGCTCAAAGCAATGTCCTCTCATCCTGTCTCTTGTTGCCTGGGAGAAGATACCAAACCCCACCTGGTTACACCCTCCTTTCAGGCAGTTGCAGAGAGAAATAAGGTCCCCCCTGAGCCTCCTTTTCTCCAGTATAAACAAAGTCAGCTTCCTCAGCCGCTCCTCATAGGACTTGTGCTCCAGACCCTTCACCAGCTCCGTTGCCCTTCTCTGGACTTGTTCCAGGACTTCAATGCCTTTTCTATCATGAGGGGCTCAGAGCTGGACACAGGATTCGAGGTGTGGCCTCACCAGTGCCAAGTACAGGGGGAAAATCCCTGCCCTGGTCCTGCTGGCCACACCATTGCTGATCCAGGCAAGGATGCCATTGGCCTTCTCGGCCACCTGGGCACACCCTGGCTCATGTTGAGCTGCTGTCACCAGCACCCCCAGGTCCTTTTCCTGTGGGCAGCTTTGCAGCCACTCTGCCCCAGCCTGTGGAGCTGCCTGGGGTTGTTGTGACCCAAGGGCAGGACCCGGCACTGGGCCTTGTTGAACCTCACACCATCGGCCTCAGCCCCTGATCCAGCCTGTCCAGATCCCTCTGCAGAGCCTTTCTGCCCTCCAGCAGATCAGCACTCCCACCCAGCTTGGTGTCACCTGCAAACTGACTGAGGGTGCACTCGATCCCCTTATCCAGGTCATCAGTGAAGGCATTGAACAGGACTGGCCCCAGTAATGGTGACCAGCCATCAGCTAGCTGCATGTAACTCCATTCACCACCACTCTCTGGGCCTGGCCATCCAGCCAGTTTTTACTCAGAAAATAGTAAAAAGAGAGTAAAAGAGCACCCATCCAAGCCATGGACTGCCAGCTTCTCCAGGAGAACACTGTGGGAGAGGGTATCAAAGCTTAACTGAAGTCCAGGTAGAATACATCCACAGTTTTTCCCTCATCTGCTCAGTAGGCCACCTGCTCATAGGCCCCAAAACTGCCAGAATTCAAGAAGTGTTTAGACAATGCTCTCAGCCACTTGGTGGGACTTTCCCTCTACAGGGACAGGAGCCAGCCCAAGAATGCTAAAAAAATGGCTTGGAAACTGCAGAAAGAAATTGCAATTTGGTCTTTGTCTCCCTGTTTTCAAGGAACTGGACATTGTATACTAAGCCATATTGAAGAAATGCTTTTGTGAAGGCAGAAGGAAGGTGTTTGGTATCAAGGATGAAGTCTCAAATGCTTTAACTTTCTTCAGTTCCCCCAGTCCCACATCTAAGTGGACATGTGCATGGGTGAGGTTGTGTTCTCCAATGCTCAGTGTTATCTTCTGCCCTAGAAGCAAAGCCCAATACACAAAGCTCTGCTGAGGAGAACCAGATGCAGACCACCCTGGTCATTGTGTAGGTGTATTCCCTGCTATTACAACTGGATTCATCCCGCTTCCATATTCCCACTATTCAGACTAATGTGCCAGGTTCGTCTATGCTACATGCACAATTTTGCAGTTTCAAAGTAGTTCATGCTCCTTTTGAATGTCCTGGTAGACTTGCTCCTTTTGTACAACATCAGCCATTACTTTGACTTTGCTTCTCCCATCCATTTCTTTTTCTTTCTATAGAATAATTATAACAAACCTTACTTGTTGTGAAGCAACTCAGACCACTAATAGGCAGTGTTTTTTCTCTGTAAAAATATTTTTCTCTACCCAGTAAAAGAGAGTAATGGAAATGCAGCTGTCTTCTTTCACTAGCATTTCATGACTCAGTCACTAATGATAAAAAGAGGGAAAAAATGCAGACATCAAAGGCCATGGAAGCAGAATTTTCTGATGAGAATAGTGTCAGAAGGTTTGCATGACACATTGGCAAATCTTTAAATGCTTTATTATACTTTGAAAGGAAGTATGGCTAGGACCTCTGCTACTCATAGATGCTAGTTGCTTGTCTGATATTTGAATAATACGCCTATCTCCTAAGATACTATTTAATTTCCAAACAATTTTTGTAGAAAAACTTTCCTCATTTAAGTTCAGTTATGGAACAAACAGGTATAGAAGGCCAAATAGGATTTTGCCTCACCAGTGTCATCGTCTTATTTCATATGTCTTTCATAGGAAAATGAATGACTGAAGTAGCTTGGAATCTAGGAAAAAAACCCTGAGTTGTAGTTCACTGCTTCAGAGAAAAAGGAATTTTTGTGTAAGTAATATTTGCTGTTTAGACTCAAGTGATTAGATGGAGTGAACTGCTTTGTGGAGCACTGGATCTAATAACTATGCAGCACCAAAGCATTATAAATGAAGGATTAGACAACCAGCAAGCTGGGACTTGGTGTCCCTGAGAGCAGAATAGATGGGTCATCCTAGCTGTATCATCTCCAGTACACAGTAAAAAATAGTCATGATAGCCCTATAAACATCTTAATATTTTTTAAAGACTCATGACAATGGTTTGGCAGGAGCAAACGAAATTTATTTTTACAGTTTCAGAAGCAGAAATATCAAACAAGACCTGGAGGGATATATAAGACTGAAAACAAAATATGTTTCTGTTTTTCTCTCAAATAAAATAGGAAGCCCCAATGAAGTGTCAGATTTTGTGATTAGAAGGAGATGTGTAGCCTTACTTGCATCATATGTAGCATTCTTCAAATACAGATAAAGTAGACTGCTGTGTCCCTTAGAAGAGAAAGCAGAAGTAGAAAGGTAGTATGACTTTAGCTCCCATATTACCAGACTACAAGTCTTTGGTAGAAGTTGAATCATTCCATTAGATAATGTATGTGCTAATTTCTTTCATGCTCCACACAATTTCTCATTTTTCAGCTGCTGAACTGTGTTATAAAAGGAATATCTACACATTTATCCAGCTGCAATAGGAATAGTGAACTGAAATACATAAGAACAATGCACTACCAAAGGTCTACCTAGCTTTAAATACTTGTAAGTATTACCAGAATCAGATCCTTATGGAAGAATATCAGAACAAGGAGATTACATGATGATATTTCTCTATAATAAACTTGTGGTTCAGGAACTTCCTGAGCCAGCAGTGATATCTTTGTGTTCAATAACCTTTTTCTTCATTATTTTGTCTTCTTGTTCTTTGAACTTATGGAAACTTTTGCATCAACAATATCTCATGGCAACCATCACAGTACATATTCAGTAGTGCTGTAGGAAAAATCCCTTTACTTTGGATCTACAATCTACTCCCTTTATATGATGACTCCTAGCAGATGGGATAATGAATCATGTTCTCTGTGCAATTCCCGACTTTATAGATATAGATCTAAACCAGAATGATCTCTATCAAGTGTCTATTTTCTAGGCCACGGAGTTCAGATATATTCAGGCTTTTTCCTCTCATATATAATTCACTCTTTATCTTGATCTCTCTGTATCAAGTTTTGTTAAGTACAAGAGATACACTGAACAGGACTGACTACAAATGTTGTTTATTTAAATGAAGCCTATGTTATAAAAAAGGGTTGTGAATACACATTGAAAATAGCTTTGTCAGTAAGAGTTTATAAATGTGCATTATACTTCCTTTATTTTAGTCTTTAAAATAATAAATGAAAGAAATCTACTTTTCTCATGTACTTCTAAGCAAGTTTCTTTTTAGAAGTATGGAAAAATATGTATTTACAGTGATTCAGTAAGAGTAAAAAGAGTAAGTATCAGAGACAGTTTGATATTGTAATTTAAAAATTTCATGTAAAACTATTTATTTTTTCTTAATCTGTGTATCAATAATGTAAACTTTCATATCATTATATGAACATTTCTATAAATACTATTCCATTTGAATGGTAAATTCAATTGAAAGAAATACAGTTATCAACTTAATAATAATTTATTATCAGAAATTTTATTAAAATAATACATTTAAAAATGAAATTTTTCATACAAATGACTGTAAATTCTCTTTAATTTGAATTTCCTACATTTTTGAGAAACAGGACATCTTGTCTGAGCAATAACTCTTAATCATAGGACAAAAACTTCAGATTTAGTTAACCAAATATGTGAGTTAGCTTTCGAATCGCAGTTGTAGGGTCCTGAGAAACCCTTATTTCATTCCAAAACAAACCAGAGATACTGTTCAACAGAACACACATTTCCATGGCCTTGGGAGTGCCAGGTTAGGAATGGCTGCTATTCAGATGTGACTGAAAGGGAAGTCTCTGGCAAAAAAATGCTGGTTTGGTTGGGTTTTTTTCCCCTGTCTCAAATTATCTTCTTTGTATCCAGTGTTATTTAAACTTTCTCATTCTTGGTCTGCCAGTAAAATAATTTATTGACCTTTTCACTCCTTTAATGTACAAGTGCACTTCAGTGTAGCAATTGCTTACAGACCTTATTCTCAGCCAGTTCATTATGTTTTTTCCAGAAACTATTTATAAATTATCATATATTTAAAAAAAAATCTGTTAGGATAAGTGATGAGAGTGTTTCACCCTTAGGAAAATGTGAAGAATAACCATTTTCTGGCATTATGCCAGAAAATTTCTCCCTTTGTTTCTCCTCCAATAAGAGACTGTCCTTTGTTTCTCACACAAATCCTATTACATTCTTGTTAAGAATTCTGTCTTCTGTGATCATCACCTGAAAGAGCCACCATGGCTTTCTGAGACTTCATTCCTCCTTTTTGCTCATTCTGGTTTCTAAAACCAACTTTCTGCTTTTCTTTTATTTAATTTCATGTTCCACTTTATATTTTGTTTTCAAATATATGAATATATCAATTAACCAGTAACAAAATTAATATTAGGCATACTGTGAGCCTGCTACTGAATGGAACTGGGACCCTAATGACAGAGGTTGCAGAGAAGGCAGAATTACTGAACATATTCTTCACTTCAGTCTTCTGCCAAGGCCACCTCAGGGATTCTAACACAGAAGATCCAGGAGAAGGTCTGGAGAAAGAAACTTTCCCTTGGTTGAGAAGGATTGGGTAAGAAACCATTTAGTCAAACTTGACATCCACAAGTCCATGGACCCTGATGGGATGCATCCATGAGTTCTGAGAGAGCTGGTGGACACCACTGCGAGACCATCTTTGAAAGGTCATGGAGACCAGGAGAGGTGCTGAGAACTGGAAGAAAGCAAATGTCATCCAGGTCTTCCAAAGAGGCAAGAAGGAGGACCCAGGAAACTACCAGCCAGTCAGCCTCACCTCAACCCCTGGGAAAGTGATGGCGCACCTCATTCTGGAGACCATCTCTGTCCACATGGGTGACAAGATGATGAGGAATAGTCAGTATGGGTTCAATAAAGGTAAGTCATGTTTGACCAACTCAATTGCCTTCTACAATGAAACAACTACTTGGATGGTTGAGGGGAAAGCAGTGGATATTGTCTACTTGACTTCAGCAAGGATTTCAACACTGTCTCTCACAACATCCTCACAGACAAACTGAGGGATGTGGGCTGCATGAGTGGGCAGTGAGGTGGATTGAAAACTGGCTGAACAACAAATCCCAGAGGGTCAAAATCAGTGGCACAGTTGGAGGCCTGTCACTGGTGGTGTCTCCCAATGTTCAATACTGGGCCCAGAACTGTTTAACTTGTTCATCCTTGACTTGTAAAAAGGGGAATGTGCCTCCTCAGCAAATTCACCGGGAACACAAATTGATTACACTGACAACTGTAATTCAGTTTACCAGCAGTAAACTGAATTACAGTCTCAAGAACTGAATAGAGGTTCTTTAGGACAGATCTAAGATGACTGGAAGATACAGAAACACCCTGAGATCTTAGAAACCTGCTGCTCTTTTTATGAATATTTATCCCTTTATTTCTGCCAAACAACTGACTTGCAGTACCTTTAGAAACCAAACATGAACACAAATGTATATTACCTGCACTAGTGTAGTAGTAAGTGCGGCTTGACTTGCTTTAAAATCCCAGGATCCAGGAAGACACTTAAAGCTGTCAAGGAATGTATTTCAAGAGGAGCCTCACTCAGTGGAGCTTCTAGATAATGGCAGCACAATAAAGAAGAGATGTTATAATAAACACATAAACCATGTACATGTACCTCCTTCTTAAAGCCTTTAAACTAAACTAGCTTAAAAAGATCTTTAAATAAATGTGTGTTACAAACTATAACTATCAAACTAATACACTAATTAAGGCAGACGTTACAGTATAAATTGTTTATGTAGGCACAAAGTTTTAAGAAGTTATTTCAGCTTCATTACTTAAACCAGTTGAATATTTTGTTGTAACTGAAGACTCCATGCTTCTCTAGATTAAGAAAAGGAGAAGATAAATTGGCAAACCCAAGCGTATAGTTGGTTCACTAATAGATCTAGGAGGAAACCTAGAATTGATATAAAAAAGGCCAATCAAGACTGAATCTGTAACTCTTGACTTCTTCAGAAAGATAGTTACGACTAGCTGGGGTACTTGAGAGAATCCACCACACCCTGAATTTCTTCTCCTACTTAAAAATAAATCTGAGAAAAAGCCAATTTTTTTCCTTCTTCGGGGGTACATGTTTTTAAAAATTAGGATACAGTGCAATAAACACTTGAACACAGTTTTCAACATTTTAAGCCTCTTATTTGAGGTCTGTGAGCATTCATCACATGGGAGCAATGGGAAATTGCTGGCAGTTGATTTAGGTTTCCTGCTTTGATATCATATTTGATGGCATGATATTTAAATATCCGAGAAGATTAAACAATGAAAAAATAACAAATATTATTTTCAATTACAGTGAAAGTTTTGAAGACTGGTTCACCTTCCATTTTACATGGATTTTAACTACCATGAAACACACCAGGTCTGATATCAGTATAAGAGTATAACAGAACTTATTCCATTGGAGATATTTGTATTTCTGTAACAGTTTTTAACATAACCCCAATCTTTTTAATTCCAAGACATTCTCTATCCAAAAGTAGTATCTATTTATCTACTAGTTCTACTAATACCTATTTTGCTTTGCTATGTTAATACCTATGTTCATGCTTGAAGAAATTACAAAGAACTCTACAATTGAAGAATTGTTTTATTTTTCAAATATTTCTCTTTTGTGTCCTATGTTTTTGCTTTTTGCCTTCTACTTTTCCTATTCATCATTTAGCTAAAATCATCATAACCATTTGAAGGACTATTAATTGATGAAGGCAAAAGATATATATTGTGTAGTTTTAGAGTTTACAGAAGAGCTGTATAATAAAAGGAATAAAAGACAATTTGGAGTCTCCTGATTTCAAGAGCTGATACGTGAGCTCCACTTCTGTGGATAACATGGTAGTCAGTCCTGCTAAGAAAGAATATAAAACTGGTACTTTTGAAAAAACACTCATTTGCTTTCATTACAGTCCTAAATCTTGATTCACTTGGAGAGAAGCAGATTAAAGTGTTTTTCATGCTCAGGAACACTGGAAGCTGAGTTCATGCCTCAGACTGAAAAAACATTATTCCAGGTCGGGGAATGAGTTCTTGGTACTTAATTTTAAAGCAACTTATTATACATCAGATTTCTAAATCATTACTGAATGAAAAATCATATTACAAGAAGTTTGTATTGTATCATTACTTACCATTTATCAATGACATTTTCATGTCAAAACTCTTACACATTTGTGTAGAATCTGCAATACCAGCACATTTTGCATATATAAAAGTCTGTCAGCAACATATACAATATGAGAAAAGCTTTTAGTAGCTTGACATTTCTCTTACACAGAGTTTAAATTCCTTTAAAAATTAATTTCCTTACCAATACATCTCCTGTCTTTTTCATGACAAATAACATACTAATAATCTAAGCCACAAGAGGGCACCCTATAAGCATTTGGCAGCCCAGCGGCCACAAAATGCATATAACTCTGTAAAAAAACCTGTAAAGTACCTTCTGTAAATGTTTCAGAAAGCCTAGAAAAGTTAATGTTTGTTGGAATTACAAAATTACAGCTTGTTGAGCAATGTAAATCTTTCTCCCCTCAAATGCATTTGTATGCATGAGTTTTGATAAAAATGTGTATGTATTTATCCATACAAATATGTCTTCCCTTCCATTGAGCCTTGGAAGTTATTTCTCAGTGCAATTAACTTTTAAAAGCTGCGTCCATACACCACTTACTGCATAGTTGTTAACATCTATGAACGGAAAGTAAGAAAACATGTAATTTACCAGACACTAGGTAAGTAGGGTTGTGAAGATGCTATGAATAATGGAGGTGAAATTGTTTCAGAAAGAAACATAAGTGGAAAACTGAGAAGCAAAAGCCTTTTATGTTTTCTCTTTTAAACCTTGTCTGTTAACTTTCTTATGCTGCACAAAACCTTGAAATATAGAATGCTATAACCAATGAACATAAATGGAGAATTTAGATTTGGCTATTTTGTCTTTCATGATTCTGTAATTTTGACATAATTGCATACAGGCATAAATGCAATGTGCAAGTACCTTATCACTGCACGGTGATTTTGAAGACATAATTTAGACAGGAAAAGGCTCTTCATTGAACAGTTGTGGCATATTTCAGGCTAAAACTAGATCAAGAACTGATAGCAGAAACTCATAGCTAACTGTCCTGATAGGAATTTTCAATTATACTTAATAAACCTTCAGATAATATTTCTTTTCTCATTTGCAAGACCCTTTCAAGCTCTGCATCACTATTTCCTTCTCATATCACAGTCCCATGATCATCTACTTCAATAGCCATTTGTCTTATTTTTGCCATTGGTACTCCCATGAATTACTCTGACATATTCTACAAGTCTATTGTTTTCTTTTTCCATTTATTCTAAGATTACTTCAGTAACACATGTAGTGAATACTGCATAGTAAATATACATAGTAAAAAAAGAATTAGTTTCCTGTACTTAAGGAGTTTCTTAGTACTAATACATACTTATATATCTATACAAAGAAGCAAGCAGTTTTAACCTCTTGCCTCAGAGAACAAGCAGAGAGTCTTAAAAAAACCTAGAAGAGTTCTACATTACAAACTACGGCCTTGGCCTCGTATAGGTTACCCTTTCCTACAATATATGTGCCTGGTACACAAATAAAAGATGTAGCTAGTTACCTCTTCATGTAACCATAATCATGTTTGGAATCAAAGTTCAAGTGCTGTCTCTGTCACAATTTGAAATAAATAGGCATGGTCTGAAAACCTGAGACAATTTCTAATGACTGCTGACAGGAATTCTCAGCTCTTTCTGTAGAGAGAACTGGGTGTGCATTTTTGTCTGCTTCAGACCCAGTTCTCCAGAAGCCTAGTCTTGTTTCTGATCCTTTAAAAATCAGGATATAGAATCCTCTCTGACTCTGTATGATTTAGAGGTGTCTGCCTCAAATCAAATCACTGGATGAGTATCAACAGTTCCTGTGACAGTTTATGGTAGTAATAATGAGATATTTCTCTCCGCAGGGAAAGAAAAACTATGATGGCTGTTACTGCAAACAATGCAAAAGGCGGAACAAAAGTGGAAGTCTAAAAAACCAGAAGGTAAAACAGAGATGGTCAAGAATATTCATAGTGGGACTTTTACACTCTAAATCATTACTTCCAAAAGATGGTGGTACACAAAAAAAAGCTGTGAGAGATCATAAAAAAATTTAAAATGCTGGCATCTGTAGAAGGCAGCTGTTGAGGATGACTACCTTTACAGCAGCCCCATACTCTTAATAAATCCTTTAATGGTAAACACTTTTGTAAAAAGTTAATTTGCTTGGTATTGTGTCAGTTTCAATCAGAAACATACAAGTTGCTGAAAAGCAAGCAAGTCAAAAGGCTGCTTCAGAAAAATATGACAATCCATTCTTTTCCCTCTTTTTCTTTTTTTTTCTTCTCCGCAAGATAAAAAGTATTGATTGTGAACAGGTAACCTTTTGGAAATTAATTCAGTTCTAAGGATGAAAAGGTTGCACTCCACTAGCATATGTCAGGAGACGGATTGAAGGGTGTTTTAATGAACACAGATTATTCCTGAGAGACTAGGGGAGAGGGGACAGATACATGTAGGAAAACAAGACTGTAAAAAGGAATTAGGAGAAACTTCCCTCAGAANCATGTCCGGCAACGGGCTCACTTACGGCGAGCAGGGCGGGGAGGCGGCTCCCGAGCTGGCGCAGGAGGCGGCGCCCACCGTGACCCCCTCGGCTCCCGCGGCCTTTGGGCTCTTCAGCAGCGACACCAAGAAGTAAGGGAGCTCGCTGGGCTCTCGGACGGGCGGTGCGGGGCTGGCGGGGCACCCCACGGGCAGGGACAGCTCCAGGGGCCCTGGCGGGGAAGCCGCGCCTCCCGCTTGTCTCGCCTCGTGACTCCGCGGAAAAGTTGGCTTGCTTACGTTTAGAATGTGCATAGGNAAAGTGGAAGTCTAAAAAACCAGAAGGTAAAACAGAGATGGTCAAGAATATTCATAGTGGGACTTTTACACTCTAAATCATTACTTCCAAAAGATGGTGGTACACAAAAAAAAGCTGTGAGAGATCATAAAAAAATTTAAAATGCTGGCATCTGTAGAAGGCAGCTGTTGAGGATGACTACCTTTACAGCAGCCCCATACTCTTAATAAATCCTTTAATGGTAAACACTTTTGTAAAAAGTTAATTTGCTTGGTATTGTGTCAGTTTCAATCAGAAACATACAAGTTGCTGAAAAGCAAGCAAGTCAAAAGGCTGCTTCAGAAAAATATGACAATCCATTCTTTTCCCTCTTTTTCTTTTTTTTTCTTCTCCGCAAGATAAAAAGTATTGATTGTGAACAGGTAACCTTTTGGAAATTAATTCAGTTCTAAGGATGAAAAGGTTGCACTCCACTAGCATATGTCAGGAGACGGATTGAAGGGTGTTTTAATGAACACAGATTATTCCTGAGAGACTAGGGGAGAGGGGACAGATACATGTAGGAAAACAAGACTGTAAAAAGGAATTAGGAGAAACTTCCCTCAGAAGACTTCTAACTATCCTTTTATATTTCTGGTCTCTCATATGTAAACAGCTGCTTCTAGTCTACCTTATCCTACTTCTGTCGTGAGAGTAGAGTACCGGCATTGGTAACAGGGTCACTCGAAGCAACAAACGAGCTGAGGCTCTAGGCCACACTTTGTATTTTAAGGGGGCGGAAAAGGCCCGGGAGGCACACCCAAGGCGCGCCGCCGGCCGGCCCTTCCCCCTGCCCCGGGCCGCGGCTCGGGCCGCACGTCCGGGCCCGNGGGGAAGCCGCGCCTCCCGCTTGTCTCGCCTCGTGACTCCGCGGAAAAGTTGGCTTGCTTACGTTTAGAATGTGCATAGGGAGAAGGTTGTCTGTGAAGTGTTCTTTTTGGTTTGTTTGAAAAACTGTTTATCATTTTTCCTCTGTTTCGGCAGCTAACCGCGCTGGAATTGTCTTAATTTTGCCTTCAAATGTGTATATATATAAAGTGTTAGTAAAAAAAAAAGTATTTTTGGGAGTTATGGTTGGAAATGTAGTGGATCAGGGTGAGGTGGCCAGCTTGAAGTGGGTGTTAACAGTGTCTTGGTCAGAAGTCAAAATGAGGAAATGGAGAAGGTAAAAAAAAAAAAAAACGGCCAAGTGCACTGGTACAGAAAGCCTTCAGCTCCATAAAGTAAAAGTGGACTGGAGAGGAAGAATGTCCAAATGAAGGGATCAAAAGGTTTGCTAAGCTGGAATTGTATTCTACAACGAATTGGAAATCTATTCGGAGAGCAACGAATAAAAAGCACCATAAACTAAGGTCTCATGTACATTAGAAAATCAATTGCTGCTTCTTCAGTTTGATTGTTCTGCACAAAGAGAACATCTATGCTCTGGAAACCTCTGACTGAGGTGTTTATTTGTGAGCCGCACCAAAGTAAATCACGAAAACATGAAACTGCTGTCACTCTAATGCGTAGCTCTGTGAGACAGTACCTGATGGGCCTCCTCAGTTTGCCAGATGAGTCTCATTTCTTTTTCTCCTTCTATTTTGCTAAATGCTTTGCTTTTTCATTCTGTTCCAGTTCAGATTTTCACTGCTCTAGTATAAATGCACTTCTATGGATCTATGTGTTTTAGCTGATTTACATTGTTTGCACCCTTCTTTTCTTGTCTCCTTCCAAAGAAACTACTTGGCACTTTATTCCTACCGCACTGTTTTGCTACTTTCTTTTTTTCCACGGTGTGGGGGCTATCCTGATCATTGATCATGGCCATAATTTTCTGCATAACTCATAAATTTAGGACTATTTTGCAAGTGAAGTATACCTCTCTGTTTTATTAGATGCAGAAGCTGAAGTGACTGATTCTACCCAAGGCTCCCCAGTGATCACAGGGAAATACAGCTCTGGGGTCCTCAGATGTTTTGTACATGTGTATCTATATGGATGTCCTTTAGTATGGAAGAACCAGAGCAGCTTGTGATATGTGAACGTCCCATATTAATTAATTGCTCCTCCAGACTTGCTCTTACACGTACAGAAATGTAATCCTCTAAAGGAATGACTTCAGAGGAAAACAGATATTACTGTCTGTGGTCTTTTGTAGCTGACAAGCAAATTCTTGCTGAAATAGGATGTTATCCACAATTCACACTTGTGTGATTAAGCTCTGAGTATGGATTGGGTAGCTGAGGAGCAGACACTGCAGGGAAGGTGATTTGTGTAGTGTGAAAATTTGTATAGTGTGAAAAAGCCACTGGACTGCAAGTGAGGGTTATTGTTACGAAAGCAGACTGTATGGCTCTCTGGGTGGAAAATGCAGTAGTCATTCATCAAGCGTATACACTGTATTTCTAATAGTTCAGTCTAGTAATAGCACAAAACCTGCTCATCAGAAGGCAATATAAGAGCATACAGAGAAGTGCAAGATGTGTCCTTGCATCTTGCATATGAAGGTGTGGGTTTAGTGAAGTATTCCACTGATGAAATGAGAATTACCATTAGAGCTTTTCAGAGGTTGTTTGGGGATCTCTCTAGATTGTCTCTCACCACTGCTGATATACTCATGTCTGGTATCATTGTGTTGTTTCAGTTCTTGGCAAACTTATTTTGTTGCTGGGAAAGGGGGATTCTTCCTTACGTCTACATAATGTGGTGATAACAAGAAATGCTCCTTCTCAGCGGAGGGATACATATATAATATATGGTCCAGAAAATTGTTGCGGTAACAGTTGGACCAGAATCCTGCACTCGCCTGTTGTCAGTAAATCAGAACAATATCATGTAGTTAATGTATAAGTATCAAGATGCTATTGTAAACAGTTTATTGAAAAAAAATGAGTCTCTTTTATTTGTGTTGTCTGTCTTCTTCTGTTTGTCATGAAGAAGTAAGCCAAAATGGTTGTGACATTAATGAAGTTGTTAGGATAAGTTGTCTTTGATCTTGCAACAGAAGGGTCTGCACAGAGGCACAAATCAGTCAGTATTGGTAGACTTAAATCTGAAATCCAGAGTTAGTCTAATAGAAATTGTTTGTCCTGTTTTGTTTCTTACATTTCAGTAGAAATACTCTGCTGAAGTTTGTCTTGTCTAAAAGCTCTGAGTATCCCTTGGTGTAAAAGCCTATTTGTCATTCTCCTAAAGCTGCCTTTTTAACCTTTAGCATTCAATGATTTATCCACTAACTTTCAATTACAAGTATAATTTCAATTTGATTAGTGAACGTAGTATTTTCAGTACATGCTTGTGTTGTGGTTTGGTTCAAACACATGCTATCAGTATTGAAAATATCTCAGTTCGTCAAAATTTCTGTCCTGGTGACATCTTAATCCTGACTAAGTGGGAAGTTTTACTGTTAGGAGATTATTAAAGGTAACTGTTTATTTCATGATCTTTTAATATAAGCGAGGTGCATTATGTTGCACACACCATGTGCAAACATTGTTTCTCATTAGCTAATACACTGTATGTATCTACTGCAGTGAAAGAAAATAGAAAAAAAAAATACAGCTTGGGTCTGCTTCTGTGAGGTAACTGTACGTGTTCAGGACAAAAGAAAGGAGGAAAGGAGGAGGTTTTCTAATCTCTCTATAGTATTACAGCATGTACATAAGCAACTGATTTCTTACTGGTTTTGACCAAACTGAAACTGTTCTTGAATAACAGATTTCACAACATATGTATGATACTGGTGCTAGCTGTGTGTATTTAATCCTGACTAAAGAGGCAAATACAACTTTTGTATGTGGTATGTATTGATTTTAAAGCTTTTTGGTTAGTTAGATGAATGAAGTGGGTGTGGTGTTCAGATAACGGAACTTTTGTGTTCATTCTGTTAAGCATCTCAATAACTGAATAATTGAAAGATCTTATGTATCTGAGATGAGTCAGTCTGAACCTTCTTGTGTGGAAAGGGCCCTGTTGCGTGACTGGACATGCCTGTTGCTCTCCTTCCTCTTTCGCACTTGTCACATGAATTGACATGTATGGTATTCCTTTATACAAGTTGTATATTTATATTTTAAGAATATATTCATGTGTCCAGGTTAGTAGTTTGGTACTTGTCTTTGAACTGGTTATATGCTATATATTCACATGTTCCACATGTTTCAAAAAGAAGAAAAAAGGTCAGATTCTGGTCCCCAGAGTAATGGAAGCAGTCTGCAGAGAAGTCTTTGCCCATAACAGAAGTTTTCAGCAGAAAATTTGTAAGAGCCAACGGGTTATGTAATTCTTAAGGTCAAGCTGAAGCTTGAGGTCCAGCATGTGGGCCTCAAGCTATTTTTCCATGTTCTAGATTGATGGACTCCATGCAGTAAGCACTGCCTAGTTGGAATCTCAAAATCTCCTGTATAGTATAGAGAAATACTGTGTGATACACATCACCTAAATTAATAGAATAGTTTTATAGTTACATTATGCTTTATTACGTTATTATTACTCTAAGTGGAAGAGTGAAAACTCTAACCACCGTCCAACATCTAAGAGTACCTGGAGATCTAATTAGTAACGCTGAATCCCTGTTAATTACATGTATTAGGGTGCAACTATAACTGCCTGCAGTTAATTGCAGGTGGACAGAGGATTTTCATCTGTATTAATTGTACTTTAAACAAAACTTGCCTGCATATAAAATTAAAATGTAGTAAGGTTTGGTTCTTGGAAATGGTACAATTTCAGCAATAAAACTAGCTACCTGTTTTACCTGATAAAACGTAAAAACTTAAGAGCTGAACCATAGGAGTAACATCAGTAGATATCAATTGTTATGTACAGTATTGAAGCAGATGGCAAAATTTATAACACACATTTTCAACTTTACTGATTTGCATCTTTAAACTGTGTTCCTGCCAAGCAAAATACATTTGTAATTTATTAGATTTTTTTATTGCAGATCTGGCTTACGTGTTTTGTTGTGCCATTCGTCAGAAAACTCGGCAGGGCTGCAAACTCATTTTTCTTTGCAGAGATTTGGAAGCCTGTTTTGCAGAGAGCTGAAGGTGGTGATTTCATTAAGATACTAATTCCCCAATTCTCTGTGCAGAAGACTTTTCCAAACTCATCAGAGCTAAAAACTTGCTTTCAACAGCTGCCAGAGGTGTTCTTGGAGTCTTAAATTGCTCTAGTTTTGTCTTGGCATATTCTGTTCAACCAGTCATGGAGTGATTGTACATAGATTGCCATTTGTGAAATTCTTGGAGGAGACTCCAGCTCTAATATTCAAACTTGATGCATCCACTAGCTCATTGGCACAACTACTTTCTTTCTCCATCTGTTAAAATGGCCCTATGCCCACCAATATGGTGATATGCCAGTTTTGGTAGGATGTACAGCCCAGCAAAGATGAATGGTTTGGATGAACTGATGAGTCTACAAGACAAAATCTGAACCCTCTAGTCAGTACAAGGATAGGAACTAAATGTGGTGTACAAACGTGGGCATACTATTGCAGAACACTTTTCCAGCTGAAATCTGTCAGATCTGATGGGAAGTGACACACGGTGAATATATTCTTATTGCCATGCACTTGGCATGTATGAAGATGCAAGCAATGAACTGTTGATTTGCTGTGGTTCTCTGTAATGTAGTCATTACATTTTTGGGGGCTTTTTTATTTCCTCAGAAAGTCAAGTTTTATAGTTTAAGGTCTTCACTGTGGTTTCTGCATGTTTACTGCATTGCCATATATTTGTCTTAGACATTTCCTTTGATCTGCATCCTGAATGGTATTAAAGAGATGTATCTACAACTGTTCCAAGGCTGACACTTGCAAGAAATTCCACATATTTTTAGTTCTGCTTTTTTTGAAGGCTGTCCTTGTCTATGCCACCCCTTGATAGTTTTGGTACTTGGAGGAAACCAGACTTGTTTTGTCATTCTGCCAGAAGATGAGCAGCATTGTAATGCTGTTCATCATTGTTTCTGAAACGTGGACATACATGTAAATATACTACCACTGAGTAGGTTCTGGCAGCACTACCTCTGTGGTAGTATCTTTCAAAGAAGCCTTTTTTCAGCATTTTTGGGAAAGCTGGACACACTAGGAGTTGGACTCAAGGATCCTTGTGGGTCCCTTCCAGCTGAGAATATTCTGTGATACTGCTTCTCACTTTCCTATAATCCCTTCACAGCTATCAAATGCTGCAAAGTGATCTACAAATGTCTGCAAATTCTGAGGGCTAGCCTCAAGACAGGCTCTAAGTTGACACAACCATTTAAATGGCAGCACCACCCCTGATGACACTCTTTCAGCCTTAAGAAAACTGCTGTCTTCCACCGAGGAAGATTTCTCTCTGACAGAACTTTTTCTGTAGTATTAGTGGTGTGGGTACTATCAGAAGCAGTCATATGCAGTGCAATTGCAAAATTGAATCTTTTCATCCTTTCAGACAACCTTTCACGTTGCTGGGTGAAATAGTGTCTGTAACTACTGTAGTGACAACAGATAATCTTAGATTAAATCACAGTCAGATCCAGAAAGGGTTTCAAACTGCTTTGTCATACTAGCTGCCATCTGGTTAGAGCTTTTCAAATACTGGTAGTTTACGTATCTGCATTGATGGTGGTGGTAGCAGCAACTTACAGGTGTTGATACACTGATTGCTCAAGCATTGTTCAGGTACTGTCTATTCACAGCAGAGAACTGGGAGATGCTTTATTTATTTTGTAACTTTGTACTTTCCTATTTCCTTGATGAGAAGGAAAAGCTATACCTAAACCATCCAGATTGCAAGTGCTTTGAAAAATTAGTGGCAAAAGTAATAATTAAATGAGTTAAATTATGTTTCTGGTCGGACTATAACTGGTTTTGTTCTCTGTGGCTCTCAGCCTTACAGGATACTATAATTATTCTGGTTTCACTCACATCTCTAGTCTATCTTTTAAAACTATGGAGTTTGTTTTTTTGGGTAGTATGCTGCTTTTTCAGATTGAAAAATGAGGGATAGCTGAAAAAGAAATGGATGACTTCTTATCTCAATTTCTATTTAAACTGTAGAAGAGCTACACTCATACCCATATGATTCAAGTCTTCCTTGAAGTAGTAGTTGAATTCTGTGTTGTGAATTAGAAGTAAATACAGTGTTAAAATTCACGAGGATGGTAGTACTGAACAGCACCACAAGATGTCATTCAAACAGTTTGTGGCATAGACCAAAACACCGTAAAACTCAAGATTTCTTAATTTCCTGCTAGAAGAAAACCCTAAATCAACAGCAAAAGTGAACTCAAATTGCAGCATGTATTTGCTGCCAATTTAGCTTCCATGTTTAATGGGTCTGAAATCAATTTGCAGTTCCTCTTTAAATGTTAAATTCAAACTTGTTTAGAGTTTACACAATAGCATGACCTAGAATAAACCAATTTATTTTAAGGATTTTCCAGTGCCAGTAAAATATGAAGGAAAAAAAAATTTTTTGGGAAGCATGGGACATTCCCTAGGACTTCATTGCTACTCAGATGCCGAGGGTAAAGGTTACACTTCTCTGTCAATGTGTATTTTCCGCTTCAAACTTGGTAGCATTCACAGTGTCTTGAATTTTATATTGGAAGGCAAAAAAAAAAATTATTTTAGTATGTTGTGGTTAAAAGTATGTCCTGCCAGCTGAAGTCTCTTGAATGCAAGAACAGTGCAGCTGATACTGTGTAACTGAAAGTATGCAGTGGATGCAAAACTTAAAACAAGAAATGCATTGTTGAAACTCAGCTGAGTGAGACTTTTGTAACTTCTGTTCTATAACAGCTTTGTTCCATAATACCAAAATTTGTGAAGCTTGCTTATTCTCCAGTAGTGGATTTGTTTCTCTTTTTCTATTTCTTACCTTGCAGTGCTGTAGTGCTGTCCTTATATATGAAGACCTTCTGTGTCACGGTGGTTTATTTGTTTAGAATTCATTCTCCTTTCTTGGAGGGGATTACAGCTTTTGCATTGCTAGTTGGGCTTCATCTGCAGTTTTGATACTCATGAACCTTCTGCTTTATTACAGAGAAGGCTTATGATTAGTGGGTGGCTTCTTTCACTAACTGGCATGTCAGAACTGTAGCAAAACCTGAAAATCTATGGGTTTAATCTTGTGGTGTTGCTAAAAAGAATAGAAAATAAATGTGTATTTTACCAGAGTGGAGCTAGTGTTTTCTTAATAATAGTTGTTCTGAACATGTCAATGTGGTGGCCAATGACACACCACAGATTCTGGGTTAATATTTTAGTATGACTAGAAGTTTGTCATAGTTCCTGTGGGGAGACAAAGTAACTGAGAGAGGCCCAGATTTGTCACTGACATAGCTGTTTAAACCTCAGTGATGTATAGTTATGCCTACCTTTCTTTTTCTGTAGAAGTGGGTAGCATTGCTCAATGGAATCTGTAATCCTAGTCATAACCTCAGCAAGATACCAGTTTTAGTGACCAAGTGTGTGCTGGCAGTAGTATGGCATGTTCAGAATTGTTCTTCAGATGCTGTTTATAATCAAATTGCAGAGCAAGGTGATCAAGGTACTTTCTGGCATAAGACTCCAGGCTATTAAAGCTGTTTGGCAGTATAATCTTGTGACTGTCAAGATCTAAGGTTGTTTTTGTCTTTTGTTTTGTTCCCTGCACTCCACACACTTACCACGCCCCTACCCCCACCATCCCCTTTTATCTTGGGGCAGTTGTAAGATTTATGGCTTATTCCTTTTTTAATGGCAGAGGAATAGAGGGCACAAGAAAGAACATAAGAACTAGAAAAGATTAGCTGGTGTTTTTTGTTTACTTTCTGATGGTAACATATATAAGATTAATTGGTAGATCTGTCACAGGTCCTATCATATCCATACCTCTGTCATATCTACAAATGGTGCAAAGGTATGAAGAAAGCAGTATTTTCATGTAGAAAGAAGAAAGTAGTGTATATCTTAAATGCTACAAGTGTAAAATACAAAAACATAGAAGAAAGTTAGAAATTGACTACCTCCACTTAACATTCAACCAATGTTTCAAAGAGAACATTTTATTCTGGACGTGTTTTGTGATGTCCGTCATATTGTGTCATTGTAGGTCTGTCATGTAATACTTGGCATGAAAGGTGATGAATTTGTATTTCTAATTTACACTCCTTTAGCTTTCAAATTCCAATACTGAGGAATACAAGCCTGTGGTGGTAAAGATTACAAAGGCAGCTGGGAACTGATTTCTTGTTATATTAATAATTGACTCGTTGCCTTTTATGGTAGATGCTATACAGTAAAGATCACATTTCATAGCACTGTTGTATATAATATTTCTAATTATAGTCTATACCAGTTCTTTCAGCTCACAACTTTTGAGGACAGTGGGCCTGTGTTGTAATAGATGTTAAGACACTAGATTATGACTTGGGAACTCAAGGGAAACTCTTGTTGAGTTCTTAGAATACATCACTGGGCAGACAGGTGGGAATCTTCTTGTTTTTCTGGTTTTTTGCTCTTGGAAAGTAATTTTACCTCTTCTTACTGTTGGGGAAAATGGCTGAAGCTGCATCTTTATACTCTGACAAAAGTTTGGTGTTTTTTGCATCTACTGTTGTTGGGACCATTAGTTTCCTGCTTTGTATAGCTCCACATCATTTGTCAGCTCTCAGATTAGACTTCTTTAAACCTGGTGTTGTTCCTGAAGTAATAAGATTTCTATTTCAGTCATCTGTAATATGTACCTAACTCTATAAGGCTAGAATCACTCTCAAAGTTTTAGCAGGGAGAGGCAAAGGTATTGATGCAGCTGAGGGTTGCTTGCATTTTCCTGAGCCCCTGGTAAGTAGAGATAAATGGTAAAGAAAGTATTTGTCTGAGATTGTGAACTGAGGAACTGTCACCTCAGCATAACTAATGAGTATAGAAGCATGAACCCTAGTGTGACTGCAAAGCTTACATTTATGCTTTCTATTTTGAGGGATTTTACTTAAGAATGGAAATTTCCTTAAAACTTCTTAATGATCAAAAAGATGAAAATATTTTTACTGTCCGATAAACTGTATTACAAAAGACTGAAATGAATTTGCTTTTCCCATTGTTCATTGAGGCTGCTGATAAAAGTTGTTTTTGGAGGGAAATGACCTTTGAAATCTGCATACGATATTTGTTTCTGGAAGTTAAAGCAGCAAGGGAGTGGGTATCCTGTTACTTTGTAAGATTTTCCTTTTTTTGAGCAGACCTCACTCTTGGCAGGCAAGCTTGGTTGAGTGCAGTAATTTTTTTTAATTGTTTTTTTACATACTTCACTTAAAAGAATGGAACAAAACTCCACAATGCTGGGCAAAATAATTGAGGTGTCTTGCACTATTAAGTCTGCTCTTAAAGGGCGAAACTTTGAGGTTACACTGAAACCATATCTAACTGTAGAAGAAAAAAGGCTTGCTACTGCTGGTGATCCATGTCGATGTATGGAGCAATGTTTTACTCTGTAAGTATCTAATGTTTGCTAATCCTGGATTATAATTTGTTAGAAAATATTTAAAAAAAAACCCCAACAAACTATCAGTTCAAGTTACAATTAATTTCCAAATGGATTCATCAAGAACTTGTTGTTTAATTCCTGTTTTTCTTTCTTTCTTTTTTCCTCTGCTGCTTTTCTCATATGGAAACAAGGCTGGCTGAAAACAGGTCTTCATACCTGAATTGGTGTGGTTTATGTCTTCCCCACTAACAGTTTAAAATGTTTTAATTTGAAGTGTATGATATACACTTTAATTTACACTTTAATTTGAAGTGTATGATATATAGAATATTTTCTATAAGCATTTGGAAGTACGGTTCATCATTAAACACATCTTCCATCTTCACATTTTAAATGCAACTTTTTATTTTTTCTTGTTATTCGTTACATTCTGGGAGACAGTCTTCAGCATGTACTTGGATCTTGTTCTGTGTAACTTCCTCTGTTTTTGCTACTTGATCCTCAAGTTCAGATTATTATTTCTACATTTTCTACCTTGTTGACATGTTCTTTATTTGTTTGTTTGGTTTTTTTTTTTGTTTTTATTGTTGTTGGTTGTTTTTGTTTGTTTGTTAATTTGTATTCTACCTTCTGTTGGTTAATGATTCTGTCACTTCTCATGATAACTGGTCCACATGCTCAGCCTTTCTCTTCTTCTGGGTCAGTGGTTTCTTGAGTTGGTGGGCCATGATCACAGTCTCTCCCTGCCAGAATTGGCTTTTACCCAGTTGGAGCTGATTCCACGCTGTTGCTGAGTTGTCTTTATTAGTTTCCTCCTTGTCTTGGGGGTTCTGCAAAATGTCCTTGTGGCCCATAAATTTTGCATTCCTTGTCCCCTCTCAGGGGTGCATCCTTCTTCCCAGGCTTTGCAACCTCCTCTGGGGTCTGAGATCATTGAAACTTGTGAAGCCCTAAACCTTAATAAGGCAATTCTACAGACAAGTGATTTGTCTTTCTAACACACAGACATCACTTGGAGCTTGCTTGTTCGCTGCTATCCATTTTGTAGATTGATCTCATTTGTTGTTGATTAGGCTTCAAAGTATACGAAGATCAAACATCAAAGAACACCCTTTCTTAAGAAAATTTTTACACATTCCACATTTTGCAACAATGGTAGGAAATTGGAAGCTGGAGCATAGGACTAAAAGCAACTTGCTAAATCAAGTCCTGTCTTTTGGTGTGTGACTTTTCTTACCATGTTGTACAGATTCTTGCGCAGGTAAGAATTAAGACTTAAGCAGAAGGAATTAGAGGTTTCTGAATTTCTGTATCCAGCTAGAGCAAAGTCTCAAGTGAGATACTTCAAGCTGATGAAAAAGAACTGAGACTTACTTGGTAGCCTATGAGGAATAGGTGGGTAGGAATAGTCCGCAAAATAAACTATTTCTGTGGCCAAGAGTGATGACAATAAAGAGGGCTACCAAAAATTAAATTGAAGCTACTGTTCCTAAAAAGTTAAT
>VZTH01003606.1:33246-113246 GCA_013397815.1 Aleadryas rufinucha
TCTCATATGGAAACAAGGCTGGCTGAAAACAGGTCTTCATACCTGAATTGGTGTGGTTTATGTCTTCCCCACTAACAGTTTAAAATGTTTTAATTTGAAGTGTATGATATACACTTTAATTTACACTTTAATTTGAAGTGTATGATATATAGAATATTTTCTATAAGCATTTGGAAGTACGGTTCATCATTAAACACATCTTCCATCTTCACATTTTAAATGCAACTTTTTATTTTTTCTTGTTATTCGTTACATTCTGGGAGACAGTCTTCAGCATGTACTTGGATCTTGTTCTGTGTAACTTCCTCTGTTTTTGCTACTTGATCCTCAAGTTCAGATTATTATTTCTACATTTTCTACCTTGTTGACATGTTCTTTATTTGTTTGTTTGGTTTTTTTTTTTGTTTTTATTGTTGTTGGTTGTTTTTGTTTGTTTGTTAATTTGTATTCTACCTTCTGTTGGTTAATGATTCTGTCACTTCTCATGATAACTGGTCCACATGCTCAGCCTTTCTCTTCTTCTGGGTCAGTGGTTTCTTGAGTTGGTGGGCCATGATCACAGTCTCTCCCTGCCAGAATTGGCTTTTACCCAGTTGGAGCTGATTCCACGCTGTTGCTGAGTTGTCTTTATTAGTTTCCTCCTTGTCTTGGGGGTTCTGCAAAATGTCCTTGTGGCCCATAAATTTTGCATTCCTTGTCCCCTCTCAGGGGTGCATCCTTCTTCCCAGGCTTTGCAACCTCCTCTGGGGTCTGAGATCATTGAAACTTGTGAAGCCCTAAACCTTAATAAGGCAATTCTACAGACAAGTGATTTGTCTTTCTAACACACAGACATCACTTGGAGCTTGCTTGTTCGCTGCTATCCATTTTGTAGATTGATCTCATTTGTTGTTGATTAGGCTTCAAAGTATACGAAGATCAAACATCAAAGAACACCCTTTCTTAAGAAAATTTTTACACATTCCACATTTTGCAACAATGGTAGGAAATTGGAAGCTGGAGCATAGGACTAAAAGCAACTTGCTAAATCAAGTCCTGTCTTTTGGTGTGTGACTTTTCTTACCATGTTGTACAGATTCTTGCGCAGGTAAGAATTAAGACTTAAGCAGAAGGAATTAGAGGTTTCTGAATTTCTGTATCCAGCTAGAGCAAAGTCTCAAGTGAGATACTTCAAGCTGATGAAAAAGAACTGAGACTTACTTGGTAGCCTATGAGGAATAGGTGGGTAGGAATAGTCCGCAAAATAAACTATTTCTGTGGCCAAGAGTGATGACAATAAAGAGGGCTACCAAAAATTAAATTGAAGCTACTCTTCCTAAAAAGTTAATTGCAAATGGAGCTATACAGAGGGATTGAAAGGTAAACCCCCCAAATTATTAATGATATTTTATGTACAGCCCCAAACCAACAAATACTTTATTTCTGATATCAAAAATAAAGATATAGATCTGAGGGGAAAATATGGGGTGACTAAAAGAAGTATAATGATATAGAGGTGAATACAAGCATCTTCAAGTAAAATCAGAAAAATGTAGAATTTAATGTAGAGAAAGGTGTGCCTTTATCCTGGAACAGGAATGCGGACAATAGGAAAATACCTGTGACATCACAGCATTAGATATTTTTAACAGACCTGTCAGCTTGGAGTGGTGTTACAAGAAGAAGGTACATTGGATGTTAACACTTGCCATGAAGAAGGTGGCCAGCTATCAGCTTACAAAGCTGATCTTAGCAGTATGCAAAACTACAGGACAGAATTGAATGGGATGTATCGTTTAAATGACCAAAGCACCCAGCCAAACAAATGTAGCAATAGAAGACTGACCATATAGATCTTTGAACATGTCCAGGAGTAACTAAAAACAGTAAAAAACCTTTGAGTGTGATGTGTACAAAATAGGGAGTTACCAGTGATATTTGGGAAGTGGTACTAAAGCAGGCAAGGAAATTGAATGCTTCCCTTTTTTTTTAAGATAATTAATTATTAAGCTGTCAAGTAAAGCCAATATTTACAACATAGGGAATCTGTAGTAGGTTGCTCCAATTATTTAATGAAACACCTGGTTTTGAAAAAGAGTTAGACATAAATTTTAAGTTGCATATAGGTATCCTGAATTTTACATGCCTTAGCTTAGTAGGAAATATGTTGATTGTTTTGTTGGAGGTTTTTTTTGTCTGGTTGCAGTTATTATGTGGATNTTGGTTGTTTTTGTTTGTTTGTTAATTTGTATTCTACCTTCTGTTGGTTAATGATTCTGTCACTTCTCATGATAACTGGTCCACATGCTCAGCCTTTCTCTTCTTCTGGGTCAGTGGTTTCTTGAGTTGGTGGGCCATGATCACAGTCTCTCCCTGCCAGAATTGGCTTTTACCCAGTTGGAGCTGATTCCACGCTGTTGCTGAGTTGTCTTTATTAGTTTCCTCCTTGTCTTGGGGGTTCTGCAAAATGTCCTTGTGGCCCATAAATTTTGCATTCCTTGTCCCCTCTCAGGGGTGCATCCTTCTTCCCAGGCTTTGCAACCTCCTCTGGGGTCTGAGATCATTGAAACTTGTGAAGCCCTAAACCTTAATAAGGCAATTCTACAGACAAGTGATTTGTCTTTCTAACACACAGACATCACTTGGAGCTTGCTTGTTCGCTGCTATCCATTTTGTAGATTGATCTCATTTGTTGTTGATTAGGCTTCAAAGTATACGAAGATCAAACATCAAAGAACACCCTTTCTTAAGAAAATTTTTACACATTCCACATTTTGCAACAATGGTAGGAAATTGGAAGCTGGAGCATAGGACTAAAAGCAACTTGCTAAATCAAGTCCTGTCTTTTGGTGTGTGACTTTTCTTACCATGTTGTACAGATTCTTGCGCAGGTAAGAATTAAGACTTAAGCAGAAGGAATTAGAGGTTTCTGAATTTCTGTATCCAGCTAGAGCAAAGTCTCAAGTGAGATACTTCAAGCTGATGAAAAAGAACTGAGACTTACTTGGTAGCCTATGAGGAATAGGTGGGTAGGAATAGTCCGCAAAATAAACTATTTCTGTGGCCAAGAGTGATGACAATAAAGAGGGCTACCAAAAATTAAATTGAAGCTACTCTTCCTAAAAAGTTAATTGCAAATGGAGCTATACAGAGGGATTGAAAGGTAAACCCCCCAAATTATTAATGATATTTTATGTACAGCCCCAAACCAACAAATACTTTATTTCTGATATCAAAAATAAAGATATAGATCTGAGGGGAAAATATGGGGTGACTAAAAGAAGTATAATGATATAGAGGTGAATACAAGCATCTTCAAGTAAAATCAGAAAAATGTAGAATTTAATGTAGAGAAAGGTGTGCCTTTATCCTGGAACAGGAATGCGGACAATAGGAAAATACCTGTGACATCACAGCATTAGATATTTTTAACAGACCTGTCAGCTTGGAGTGGTGTTACAAGAAGAAGGTACATTGGATGTTAACACTTGCCATGAAGAAGGTGGCCAGCTATCAGCTTACAAAGCTGATCTTAGCAGTATGCAAAACTACAGGACAGAATTGAATGGGATGTATCGTTTAAATGACCAAAGCACCCAGCCAAACAAATGTAGCAATAGAAGACTGACCATATAGATCTTTGAACATGTCCAGGAGTAACTAAAAACAGTAAAAAACCTTTGAGTGTGATGTGTACAAAATAGGGAGTTACCAGTGATATTTGGGAAGTGGTACTAAAGCAGGCAAGGAAATTGAATGCTTCCCTTTTTTTTTAAGATAATTAATTATTAAGCTGTCAAGTAAAGCCAATATTTACAACATAGGGAATCTGTAGTAGGTTGCTCCAATTATTTAATGAAACACCTGGTTTTGAAAAAGAGTTAGACATAAATTTTAAGTTGCATATAGGTATCCTGAATTTTACATGCCTTAGCTTAGTAGGAAATATGTTGATTGTTTTGTTGGAGGTTTTTTTTGTCTGGTTGCAGTTATTATGTGGATGTATATTGAAACATGGGCAATGTGAATTTCTCATGGAGAGGCACAAAGCAGATGCAGCATTGGTTGTGAAAATATGAGGAAATCTCTATTAGAGTGACTCTGTCCCTTGCAAGTAGAAAAAATAGTCTTTAAAGGTTTATGGCCAAATGAATGACAATATTTTGTCTCATTGTAACTAATGTCAGCTTTGGCTTACATCCCTTTCTCCTTCCCAGATGAAATTCTGAGGGCAGTGATAAATCACAATATATCTAGATTCTGTATTCACTTTTGAAATCTTGTTTGGATATATTTGGTCTGGCTGAGATAGAGTTTTTTTTCCCCTGCAGCAGTTTTCATGGTGCTGTTCTTTGTATTGGTAGTGAGAAAGGTGTTGGTAACACACCAGTGTGGTAACACACCAGTGTTGCAGCTACTGCTGAGCAGCACTCACACAGCAGACAAGACTGTCTCTCCAATATTCCCCTTCACTAGTATCCTGGGGGTGGGCAAGATCTTGAAGGATGTGTAGCCAGGGCTCCTGACCCAGACAGGCCAAAGGGATATTCCATACCATATGATGACTGGTCATCAGTAAAAGCTAAGAAAAAGGAAAAGGGTTGAGCATTCTTTCTTATGGTGGTGGTCTTCCAGAGCAGATGCTAGGTATACTAAAGCCGTGTTTCCTGGGAAGTGACTGGACATTGCTTGCTGATGCAAAGTAGTCAATAAATGTTTTATTTTCCTTTGCTTCTGAGTGCAGCCTTTGCTTTTGCTTTATTAAACTGTCTTTGTCTTGATGCATGAGGTTTTTTCCATCCTATTTTCTCACCCACATCTTGCTTCAGGAAGGAAGTGATAAGAGTGGTTTGGTGGGTACTTGGTGTCCAGCCATGGTCTACAGACTCTGGTGCCCTTCACTTGTGTGAAAGTTCACAGGGTTTGTAAACCTGGAAAGTCTTCAGAGTTCTTTGGAATATTGCAGGTTTCTCTTCCTGAGCTTCTATATGCTTGTATCTTTTAGTAATCAGGCAATCCTGATGTTACAAAAAGCTGTTTCTCCAAAGTATCTTTTTTGTAAACTTTCATCATCTGTAAGTGTAGTTAGACTGTGATCTGTTTACATCTAAAAAGCCAAGCAAGATGAGGTTTCTTATTAGTGACAACTAACGAAAAGCTGTATCTACAAGAGAACATTCTTATTGACTTGATATTTTTGTGGGAGAATTTTATTTCAGCTGTAAGAAGTGCTTGGACACTGTATGTGTCTAATCATTAGGCTTAGTCTTACAGCTGGTAGAACAGACATACTACAGATCTGAGACTTTTAATCCTGAGCACAGGGGGTAGCAATTTACAATCCAGAAAGGCAGATAGGAGCACAAGGTTGTATCCTTGATTCTTAGTGAAATTCAGAGCATACTGAAATCTGGGCTTTTCAGTGACTTACATGAGCTGATATTATATTTTAACACACACATGTCAACTTCTAGTTATTGCATCTGGCCCTCCCTGGGGGACAATGGAGAAATGAATGAGTTGTTGGTTTAAACTAAGCTCTTCTTGTGCCTCAAGATTTCAACCTTCAAGACAAGGTTCAGCTAACAGCAGATTGAAGTTTCCTGGTCTTACATTATTGTTAGAATCTGATACATTCTTTTGCTAAACACTTTATTATACAGCGTGTTAGTAAATACAATTTAAAAGTGGGCAAGAGGGAGCAGTGCTTCAGCATGAGTTGCTGAACTGATACAAGAATATAAAAATGGTATTCTGGTTTTATTTTTTAGTTTTTCTAATTGATGCTTTACTGTATTTCTGCCATAGAAATGAAGACCTAAAACAAATGTTGGAAAGCAGTAAAGATTCTGCAAAGCTGGATGCTATGAAAAGGATTGTTGGGGTATGTGATTTTTTTTGTTTTGTTATTGTTTTTATTTGTTGGGGATATGAGAGTTTATTATTATTTTTATTTCTTGGATGGGAATAATGTTTTACTTTTACAGATCTGTACCAGGTTAGCACTTAAGTCTCTAAATGATCTTTAAAAGTTGTGATTGAAATGGGATTTCATTAACTTAACTTGGGATTTTGTGTAGAAATTGGTATATCTGGATATATGCAGTCATATGCTTTTTAAATATTTATGCAACAGTGCCAATATGCCTGTAAACAACTATTTTCAGTGAGACCTTGAATAGGAAATGACTCCTGAAGAGAAGCTCCAAATTTGTCAGACTGGAAACAACAGAAACTCGCAGGAATAAAATGACAAGTTGCATTTACTGTTTTTATTTTATTAAATTGTGTGAGGATTTTCTTTTTCAATTGAGCATGATGCCTGAATATTTGATTACGTATTTCAGGTGAATGCGTACTCATAGAGGTGATTAAATAATGTTTAACACCATTGTATGTTTAAACCCTATAAAAATACCATCATGAAGTTGATAGTATCCCTTTATTTCTTCTTAAAAGTATTGGAAGAATGTGCTACGGAAGATTGTTTCATGTCTACTTGACTTCTTTGTTTTGAGGCTTTTGAATTTGTTTTCTGTCATTATTTCTTCAGTCTACTCTGGATATGCTTTTTTGTTTTGCATGGTTGATCCTGTCTGAGTATGTACCAAAGTGAGTAGGTACAGGTGATGTCATGTGATTGTGTTCTTTCCTCTGACTCCAGAGCTGGCTTCTTCTCCCTTCATAAGCATCCAGTGATGAGAATTTTACTCAGGATGGTTGTCTTTTTGCCTGTAATCCCCTAGTCCTGCCAGAGACATCAGTTACCTGTGAGATCTGGGTAACCTATCAACTGTTATTTCATAATGTCATTCTTGGTTTTGGGAAAGGTTTTTTTGATTCATCTTCTCCAACATGATGTGGGATTGCTCAGGGTTTGGCTAGTGAGAGTCTGGCATACAGACGAGCTGTTAAAAAAAACCATGACCTTTATAAGTGCCATGGTTTTAGCATGTGGTAAACTTATATTCTTCTGCTTCCCTCAGAAAAGATCTTTTTTTTCTGGTTATTACTGTGGGTAGAAGGGTTGTGGCAAGTTGCCTCTTGCTCCCTTGGTTTTCTTTTTTGAAAAGTTGGCCAGATCTTTATCTGTATTTGGAAACTGTTGAAACTGAATGTAGGTGTGTATGTATGTGTATGGGGGGAATTAGAAACCATTAAATTGAACCAGCTTTAAATTTTAAACCAAGGCTTTACTAGGTGGATTATTTTCCTTTTTTCCTACAAAAAATGCTATCATTACAAATGAGTGTGCAATGAGCAAATTCACTGATTTTAAATACTTACTGCTGCTGCTGCACATTCAGAAGAGTTCTTGAAGGCTTCTTTAATTTTCTGGAAGGGTGTGATACCATGAAGCTGGAGATGTGTAGTTAGCAGTGATAGCTGTGATCCTTGATGGACTTAGGCTGAAGTGATCAGGCTCAAGGGCTCTTCAGCAAGGGAAGGCAGAACTAATTGGGCGCATT
Source organism: Aleadryas rufinucha (assembly GCA_013397815.1). Classification (NCBI taxonomy): domain Eukaryota; kingdom Metazoa; phylum Chordata; class Aves; order Passeriformes; genus Aleadryas; species Aleadryas rufinucha. The sequence goes on from VZTH01003606.1 coordinate 40,695, forward strand.
CTTCCTTCTACACCCCCGTTTTCCAATTCTGACAATTCTCTCCAGTTTCCAGTTCCACGTTTCTCTCCTTTTTTTAAGTTCATGGTCCTTGCACTGTGCTCCTGTTCTAAGCACTGTGCAGTGCAGGAAGAGCACTACTTCCCCAAATAGCAGCAGGCACCTTCTGCTTCTTGGATATTTTTCCTTTGCTCAGCTGCTGCTGCTTAAAGTAGAAGACAGCCTTCTAGCTTGTAAGGCTGACCATTACTTAACCACAAGTGAGTTGTTTGAATTACTGGATCCTATGTTTTCAGTTTCTTGCATATCTTCAAGGTATTTGCTGTTTCCTGTGCTGTGTTTAAAGTGTGTTTCACACCAGATACCTGGCACCAACCTCTGGTTGACATAACAAACTCAAACAATGAGCTTTGCAGGCCAGGACTGGGATATTTCACAATATGAGCATGAGGCCTTGTAACAGTGGTGATAATGTTCTTGAGGAGTACAAAGGTGCTTCTGTGCTTACGTACAGAGAGGAGCTTACGTCTCTCAGGGATGAGACGTGGTTTTCAGAGATGAAAGGCTTCCTCTAGCCTTATTATTAGAGGAAAAAGGAACTCTGTTGTCAGAGTATTGTTTAACATGTCTCACTGAAATGCTCATTTTCAGTAGTTGTAGGTAGTTGAAAAAACTATGCATATAGAATCCACAGCTTCTCTGGCTAGCCTGTTCCGCTGCCTCACCACCCTCACAACAATTTTTTCCTAACATCTAGTGTAAACCTACCCACTGTCAGCTTAAAGCTGTTATCCCTTGTCCTGTCACTGCTTGCCCTTATAGAAGTCCCTCTCCAGCTTTTAGCCCCCTTTACATACTGGAAGGTGCTATAAGGTCTCCCCAGAACCTTCTCTTCTCCACTCTGAGCAACCCCAGCTCTCTCAACCTGTCCTCACAGGGGAGATGCTCAGTAATTACAGTGTCCCTGTCCACAGAAGAGGGTTAATCTTTAAGGTCCCTGCAAACTTCAACTGTTCTGTATGACTGTATAATTCTGTGATACTGGTAGTTATCTTAGTATTTTAGTAGACTTTAAGAGGCTAAACCTTCATTTGTTCATATAGGCATGATAGAGAAGTAGCAGGACAGCACTGCTTGTGGCACTTTTTGCTGCTGCTTCCTTCTTTAAGGTAGTTTGTGAATTTTCTCCTAGGGAGAAAGAGATTCATTACAAATAAAACCTAATCTGTCTTCCAGAGAGAGACTTAAAACAACGAAATTTCAAGCAAAGGAGTTTTGGTCTCAGCTAAAATATGACTTTCATGATCAATGACCTTTTTTTTTTTTTAAATCAGTGTGTTATTTTGTATATTTCTTCCTTATATGTGTGCAAGAAAATAATTGCAATCTTTGGAAGAATATGAGCAACACTGCTGGTTTAGAAATAAATTTTTGTATATACATATACTACTGTATGCATGAAAACATAATAGCTGATACTTCTTTTAAAACATACACTGATATTATAGCAACCAATACTAGATCTTGAAACCTGTTTGAATTTCTGGGGAAAAATCAGTGGGATTTCACTCCTGGTGGTTTCAGAGCATAAATTTAGGAAACAGTCACATGCCTGATTTCCCTCAGAGAGTATCGTCCATGTCTGTGTGTCTCTCACATGGAAAAAAAAAAGTTTAGTACATCCTGACATTTCATGACACTTATGCTAGAATGGAAGTTTTTGTGCAGAAACTCCAGGTGTATCAGACAGCACAACTGCAGAATGTTGAGGCACAGAAACAAAAATTGTATGATAGACCTTACTCTTGGAAAGAACCATTACATTTTTTCAGTTTAATGATCCATGAGCTAAGGAGGATCTACACTAGTCGTTATGCAATAATGAATCAAAATACACTCTTTTTAAAGACCCTAAATACATATTTACATGGTACACTGGAGCTATTATGGTTGATCAGTTAAATAATCCAAATAATGCATAGAGTCATACTATTACAGCCTATCAGGGAAGTCTGAGGATCATCCCTGTTTTTGAGTGTCATAACTTCTGTTGCACTAAGATGATAATTTTTCATTCTGTCTTTTCATGCTATCTCTGTAATGCATCTTGTTGCTACGTTCTACCTGGTCGTTCTGAATTTGGTATTTATTATGGAGACCCCCCAGTCCTGAAAGAAGTAAATTTATTTTAGATTCTTAGTTAAAAACCTCTTGAAACTGATATAATGCGCTTGCTTTTTCACAGTGCTTGTGTCACTTCCTTTGTTTTAATACAGGTGCAGCAAACAGTTTAAGATGTTAAATGGGTTAGATCAAAATGTCATGCTGGACAGCTGCTCTTACACCCTTTTGAAGGACTGAGTAGGAGGTTGAACTACAGCTGCCTTCTTTCTTCTTCCTAGCATCCTTCTTCTAAGCTTCTCAGATTATATAGTTTACCAGGTATTGCCCGGCTTTGTGTGTTCTTGCTTTTGTTGCATGAGATCCTATGCTTTTAATGCATAAGATCTTTATGCTTTTAATATGTTTCATCAATGAAATACACAAACAGACCTGTGAGTTGAGAATATGAAATTTAATCAGCTGTATAATGTTGAGTAATAGTTGGAATGAAATGGTTATGGACAGGAGTAACTGCAGTTGCAGAACTCCTTTTTGGATCCCTGCATATTTGTTGTTGCTTATGTGTGCTGGACCCCAACATGGTGACAAGAGGTGTCCCTCAGGGGTCTGTACTGGGACCAGTACTATTTAACATCTTCATTCATGACCTGGATGGTGGGATTGAGTGCACCTTCACCAGATCTGCAGACAACACAAAACTGAGTGGTGCAGTTGACATGCCTGAGGGATGCCATCCAGAGGGATCTGGACAAACTGATGATGTGGACCCATGGGAATATCGTGGAGTTCAAGGCTGAGTACAAGGTCTGGCCCTTGGATTAGGGCAGCCCCCAGTATCAGCACAGCCTAGTGGATGAAGGGATTGAGAGCAGCTCTGCCAAGAAGGACTTGAGTGTGCTGGTGAATGAAATGGTGGTTGTGAGCTGACAATGTTCACTAATAGCCCAGAAAGTGTGGCCGGCAGGTTGAAGAAGATGATTCTGCTCCTCTACTCCACTGTAGTAACAGTGTCCCCACCTGAAGAACTGCATCCAGTTCTGCAGTCCTCAGGACAGGAAAACCTGACATGTTGGAGTGGGTCCAGAGCAGGCCACAAAAAGGATCTGAGGGCTGGAGCACCTCTCCTGTGAGGACAGGCTGAGAGAGCTGGGGTTGTTCAGCATGGAGAAGAGAAGGCTCTGGGGAGACGTTATAGCACCTTCTAGTATGTAAGGGGGCCTACGAGAAAGCTGGAGAGGGACTTACCAGTAGGGCCTGTGATGACTGGATGAGGAGGGATGGTTTTAAAGTAAAAGACAGTTGATTTAGATTAGATATAAGGAAGAAGATGTTACGATGATGGTGGTGAAACACTGGGACAGGTTGCCCAGAGAGATGATGAACTCCCCATCCTTGGAAACATTCAGTGATGAGAGGCTTTGAGCAACCTGATCTGTGCACATCTTGAAGATGTTCTGGCTTGCTGCAGAGGGTTTGGACTAGCTGACCTTTAGAGGTCACTATTTTATGATTTGCTTAGTGAGATTTTGTGTTTTCTGATTAACTGGGTGTTTGCCTGGCTGAATCTTGATCTTGAGCAAGACACACAGTTTCTTAGAGCTGGGAATGCTCTGGGCCTGTATTCGGCAGCACTGTAACTTGATGTAATATGATCTTGAAATTCCAGGGTTTGCAGTTTGGACATAAAGTACTGCCAGACATTCTACTGGAGTTATATCTAAGTGGAACACTGTGCAGCTATAGTGTATATTAAAGTACTTTATTCCTTCTTAGGTGCCTGGTTTCCTACAAGTAACTTCCTTCTTAAGCTGTTTGTACAAGAACTGAAGCTAAACTGGGGTTTTGATGTTTATGATATTTATTGTGACAATTTTATTGTTTGTGGCATGCCTTATTCATGATCAAACATGACAACTTCCTTTAAAAAAAAAAATTGGTGGGTTTACTGATCTTGCTTTTACCTTGTGGCTTTTGTATATTCTTTTTTGTTCTGTGTAAACACTTTATGGCCTTTTGTGTTTAACTTGCTATGGAAAACAACCTTGTTTTTTTTTTTTTAAAGTGTGATATTTATTTTTATTTTTCTCCTTGGTTCTGTTGCAAACCACAGTTGGTCCAGGGAAAAGGAGTGGGAACTTGTATAACTTCTTGGGTTTTGTTGGGTGCCTTTTTTCCCCTCCACCTCCCAAAAGGTAATTCTGCAGGGCTTTTCAGATTAGCAAGGTCTTTGTTTTTAGTAATTTTTAAAGCATTAAAAATTATTTGGTGTCTTATATGTCAAAGTCCAGTTCATGGATTCCATTCCAGCAAACTCATAACCAGCCAGGACTCAAGAGTTTTTGTTGTGTGGATTGTATCCTGTGATGTCTAATAATTAACAAAAACCCCCATCTTTATCTTCAGTTTCATAGAAATGAGATTTGAAATACAGATCTGTAATAAATCAAGAAAACCCAAACCACAATCTAATAAATTATGTTGTTACATTACTAAGATTTGTCTCTTCTTTTTTCTTCAGATGATTGCAAAGGGAAAAAACGCTTCTGAGCTGTTTCCTGCTGTTGTGAAGAATGTTGCCAGTAAAAACATTGAGGTATTCCTCTAACTTGTTAAACATGCTGTTATGGAAACTCTATTTATGAAAATTTTATTTAATTGTATCAGACTTCAACATAAACCATAAAATCTCTGGTATCATTAATGGAACTTTTTAGGAGTTTATTTCAATAACAACATTATGATAATAACTTTATGTATAAAGTTAGAAACCTGTTGGGTGATTTGGAGGAAGGAATAGTAACTCTTTGCATTTAAAAAAAAATCACTTAATTTTAGAAAGTTTGTGAAGTGTGGTGGTAATTGAGAAAAGTTATTGTAGTTTATTTGAAGTGTGGTGTTTTTTGCAAAGCTTGGGGTTGTGCTACATTGTATTTTAAAATGTCTGTTGCAGATCAAAGGTGAAAGGAAATGGCTGGATTAAAAAAAAGTGTATTCTTGCATCTATATCGGGTATCAGGTGTTATTAGACTCACAAAGCAGCTTGCTTCTGTAGCTTTTTTTTTTTGTTTCTCGTAAGAAAGCAAGGAAAAATATCCATCTTGGACTAGTGAAAATTCAGATTTCCAGGATGCTAAAAGACTGAGGTTGTGTTAAATGATGATGTGTTTAAATCCACAGGGTTACTGTTGTACAACCACAGGGTGTATGTAGAAAATGTAGCTCTGATGCTCACTAGCATTACTGCGCATATACTGACAGCTTCCCTGCAGAAGTGTCAGAGTTGTAGTTGATTTGACAAATGAGATTTTGATAAAAATAGCATCTGTAAGTTTATAGTTTGAGACCTCATGGTGCCTAACAAGCATCAGTTTGATGAAAGTAGTGAACATGCAATGATTTTAGTTACTTCCTACTGCTCAGGATCATAATTTTTGAAAAATATGGGCAACAGTTGTTTGAAGCCTTGGATTTTAAGGAGAGAAGTCAATTGAATGCATGGTTCAATTCTTCTGTCCTCTTCTGAAAATGTGTACTTCAGCCTTTATTATTAATGGGAACAAAAAATTATTTGTTCCCTGGCTTATGGCACCGAAGATTATATTTCCTGTAATAATGCCTTCAGCAAACTCCTTTTTCAGTCTAACATGCTGTGATATAATGGATAAAACATCAGTTTTCTACCATATTTACATGGATGGATAGTAATAGTCAAGTTTGAGTTTAATTTTAGCTTTAAAAAATGATTCTTTTTTAGTTATTACTTTGAAAACTTTGGTTTTTTTCATTCTTTGAGAGAGTGGATTTATTTGGCCAAGGCCAGATATTGAGCTCAGGTAAGTCAGGGAGGCGTAAGTGTGCAAAGGTGCTAATTCAGGGTCTTTCAGGAACTTACTGTATTAAAATAATTTCAGAAATTGTAATTGTACTTTTAGTAGTAAGCAGTAAAAAGATGTGTGATGAGAAATCAGACTAGTTAAATACTCAGTTTCACTTTAATTTGTGTTTGTAAGTTACGAGTAGTCTTAAGTCCAGTTTTAAACAGGGAGACCTTATACCAAGGAGGAGTGCCTTAAACAATATTATTCATCTTGAGTGCTTTTAACTGTTGGGGCTGGAACCACTAGTCTGATGGAGGGAAGATTGTCCCAGTTCCAGGCTTTAAGCCCAACCAGTAGTGAAGCTGAGACTGTATCCCTGGTAGGTGTGCACATACATGTAAATATTGTATCTGTATATATATATACAGAACAAATACGTATGTACAGAGGCAGCCACGTAATTTGTCACAGGGTGTTCAGGTGAACACAAACAGCAGCTTGGCAGTTCAAGATGGTCTGGTAGTGGGAATGTGTATATATATACAGGATTCATGCACACGGAGTCTGCCCAGTGTCTGGCCCATGGATGTCAGTCACCCCTGTTGTTGGCACCTGGACATATGAGCCCCTAAGGCTGTAGCTGTTTTTCGTTTGCTGGTACAAACACCTGTACACATATGGATGCCTCTAAACCAGGATTCTCCTGGTTTCTCAATAGCTGCTCCCTCATGGACTCATCCTTGGACACACAGGTGTGTGCACCTGTACAACTGGACCGGACCAGAGCTTCCTTGCTCCTCTACTATCTAAACCCCTGTGGTTATGCCCTTGAAGAGATGCACAAAAACCCATGGTTCTTGCCTCTAGAGACCCACAGGCCATGGGCTTTCCTTGGCAGCTGGATGGGACTTCACTTGTCTGTGCCATAGCCAGCTCCTCCTGTGGTCTCGCCCTTAGACGCTCATGTCCATACCTACTTCCTTCCCAGGCCACTTCACCTGCTTGTCAGCTAGTGCAGCTTCATCCACTCATACACCTGCACCCATTCCAGTCACTGGCACCGCAAACACATCGGCTTGTGCTTGGTTTCACATATTCTGATCTTTTCAGTTGCACACACGCTCATGGACCTTTTGGCCTGTGGTCCCAGCCCAGGTGTTAGCAGCTGGACCCTCACTTTTTCCAGGTGCTGCCCACCCTGGACTTACAGATCTCTATGGCTTGATGTCACATTCCAGTTTGTGGAGTCATACTTAAGTCCCCTCACTCCTGATCTCTCTCTTGTTGCTGATGCCCATGGACACAGCAGCCTTCCAGCCTGTGGCCTGACTGTAGTTGCAGGCACGTAAATGCATCTTCATGCTGAATAAAGAAAGGAAAGGAAAACATCACCAAGGAAAACAGTTCAAAATGAAATTTAACGGGTCAATGCCGCAGATTGTGCTATTCACATGCAGGGAACAGAAGGATAGATGTTCAGATGTGTCCAGCCTTATCCCTCTGCTTTTCCCTGACTTAATCCTTTCCAGATCGTGTAGATTTCCCTTGCTTCTCCTTCACTTTAGTTCTTCCCCAAAACATCCCATATCTTGTCTAAAATACTTTTTGTCTGTGTCCCACATCTGTACATGTAAAAGACCTTCAGTCTGAAAGATGTTCTGGTGTTTGTTGACTCTTGGTGGTTTTAACACCTGGGCATAGGAGCTGAGGCTCTCCTGAGGTTGTTCTGGGAGGAGTGCGACAGTGTATCCTTTCTATGAGTCCTAAATTTGGTTTCCCATCTTTTACTGTGTTTCTCTCTGCATCTCTGAGCTGATGGTTCCTGTCATGGGTTTGGAGAAGCTAGAACAGGGTGTTGTGTGCACATGTCCCTTCATCCCCCTTGTCTCTCTGTGCTCCTTTGTGGGTGTGAAAATGAGGTCTTAGCACATAACATTAATTAGCAGAAGCCTTTCACTGATTATATTTTATGGACCTTTTCTCCTGTTTTGGAACAAACAGACGTGAATTCACATGTCATCTTCTACGCTGTAGTTGAACTTCCTTCATTACTCGTTTTTCTACCCCTTAATGCTAACATGTTTGGGCAGAAAGAGACTGTTAGACTGAAAAGAGATCAGGACATTCAGTAAAGCCATCTGATGAATTTCTTTATCAATTTTAGTTAGATGACAAGTTTAGGTTATAGTGTAGGTATACTTACAGCCATGTAGTTAGACCTTTTCTGTCTCAGGAACCTTTATCATGGTCCATTTTTTAGGATGCTTTTGAAATTATGAGAAATTACTAGATTGTCAGATTCTTAGTACATTGATCGTGTTTCCTGAAAATGTTTTGCCAAATTTTTCCCTATTCCTAAGAATTCTTACTCAAATCTGTCTGTACAAATTATATATATAAAAATATTCAATATTTATATAAATATAATTTGTATTAATTTATATATAAATATGCAGTGTGGGAGCATAAAATACATTGATTTATCTGAGTAACCATGAGAGTAGCTCAGTTGGTTAGAGCATGGTGCTAATAACACCAAAGTTGTGAGTTCCATCCCTGCATGGGCCATTCATTTAAGAGTTGGACTCAGTGATCCTTGTGGTCTCTTCCAAATCCTTCCAAATCAGAATATTCTGTGATTCTAAGATTTTGTATCCATGTGAATTTCCTGCCCAGAAATGGCTGCTATATTTTTTTTTAAATCAGGGCTGAATGCTCTGATGTAGGAAAATTGAGATGAAGACATGGTATAACATGTTGATTTATTTGAAGAGAAGCAAAGGACATCTTATTGCTTACAGAAATGCCTTATGATTTTTTTTTTGTAAGCACATGCTGACCTCAGCTTGATTATGTGCATCAAGTCATGGATGGTAAGAATACAAAAAGTGACCTAATAAACAATTGGTGGTATAGAACAAAAATAAGTCTTCATCAATAATGCATGGATTTTGATGTGCTTATATTGATAAATTAATTAAACAAATCTGCCTGTGTTCCTCAAGCCTAATATGCCCCTCTTATGATTAGCTTTATAGAACAGAGCATTTTAACATTGAATGAAGGTAAATGGTAAAAGAATAGTGTAGTCACGAAGCTCTGAGTGCTTCCATTTCTAGTCACAGAGTGATTTCAAGGAAAGGAGGCTTTCTTTGCACACCTGCAGTCATTCAGTGCACAGGCCTCTTGTGGTCAATGTTGATTGCTACTTCTCTCTAGCTGAACAAAAAATAATTTAGTATGGTGTAACCTTCTGTGATTTAATATTATGGTTTTTTGCCAGAATTGGCACAAAGATAGATCTTCTGATAGTGACAGTAATTATTAGCACAGCTGTAGTTGAGGTTCTTTCAGAATTTTCCATTATAAACCTCTACAGTCAGTTTACTACTCAAATGTAAAAAAATGTTTTCGCTGCTTCCTGGGTATGTAGTGGTCATGAGGGGGTAAAGTGAACTAAATTGAATACCCTCCTCCCCAAAATCATACTGAGGTTTTCTTCATCTTTGGACTTTGCATCCTTTGTAGTATGCTTATATTGCATCTTTTGAATGCTTGTAGTCATGCAAAAGTGAATCTAACATCCTTCGTTTTCATCCAAGACAAGTGCTCTTTTAATCAGATTTGAACAGTGTAAGTTACCACACTTCAGCTGCAAGTTATATTCACTTTCAAATGTGTTAAAGTAATTGATTTTGAGTTTCAGGGTAAAATAAAATGGACTTCTTTAAATTCTTGGCTATTGCAGTTTAACCTATTTTCTATAAGAAAAAAAAATAAGGTGTGCTCAAGTGATCAGTTTCCCCATGTCAACATCCTAGATTATTCAAGTCTTAATTTGCAAGTTAGTAATATAAAACAGTACTTTGTGTTATTAGCCTTCATCTGTCTGTTTCATTAATTAGGTAGCATTGCAGCACCTCAGGTGTTTCGTAAAACATTGGAGAAGCGTGTGAGTGCTCCAGGGATCTATTAGCTTTTTCTTCAATGGGGAAAATGTTGATAAAAATGTGAAACCTAGGAGTTAGTTTTATAGAATTCTTAAATTTTCTCATAGTGATGTTCACTGTGTTTTTTCTTTTCAGATAAAAAAGCTTGTGTATGTTTATCTGATGCGCTACGCAGAGGAGCAGCAGGATCTAGCATTATTGTCCATCAGTACTTTCCAGCGTGCTTTAAAAGTGAGTGACTACTAAATAACATTTTATAGGGAATTCTGAGCTGGTAGCACAAAAATAAAAATATCTGTGTAAGTGTAGTATGGTAAACTAAAGCATGTAAGCATCTACATCTGATAAAGTAGTTTCAAATTACGTGATTGACCAAGTTTTTCTGTGCTACTTCAAACCTTATCAAACAGCTAAGTAAGCCTGAAAGAAGTAAAATTACTTCACTAAAGAAAAACACCAGAATGGTGTTTTCAAATCCGCATGCAAAACATTTAATTTCTGGAATGACTTTTCTCATTCCAACGAAATGTGTGTATGGAAAAAAGACCCGTTATTACCATGAACCACCTGGTTTCCTTTTAGTTTATGTAAAACAGCTTTGTGTACAACAGAGAATTGAAACATAAGAAAGACAGTAGTACCTAAATTAAAATATTCAGTGTCTTGCTCATGGTACTTTTTCATTAGAAGCACTGGAAGAAAAGCATTCTGTACTCTTTCGTTTCAAATGAGATAGCAATGAGAAATGGAATTAGACAGGAAAGTTAAGGATTGCCTTTGAAGTATGACTGTGGAGAGAAGAAAGATTTGTTGAGTCTTTGTTCTGAAATTTGGCCAGTTTTTCTAATAAGAGAAGATTGGGTTTTTCTTGTACCCTACTTGTACTCTTAGGGTCATTTCTGTTATGTCACTTAACCCACACCTTGCATCGTGTTGGAAAATGTTGCAATCAGAGCACCAGCTATGCAGCTGTAGGAGGATCCCACATCGAGTAGAGGGTGTTTTGCCCCCTTCCCTTGGACTTTCATGTCAATGTCATATGTACTGCCTTTACTATCTCTGACTTCCATGAAAAGCTAGAATTCAGATGACTTTGTATCAGGTGTTTTTCGTGATGTATGTATACAGTGAATACTCCTCATGGCATAACTCTTTTAAAAGCTGTGGGAAGTGAGAACAAAAGGAGGAGTGATAATGTTGTGGCTGAGTAGCAAATAAAGAACTGATGGTGTGGCAAGGGAGTAGACACCAAGCTAGTGGATATTGTCAGCAACTAAAGAAATTACTAAGCCTGCTATGAAACACAGGTCTCTGTTCATTTTTTGTAATGTTTTGTTTCTCAATTTGTGATGATTATAATTTGGCTTTATGTGTGGAGATTTTTTTTTTTTACCTTCCTCTGTGGAAAGAACTTTTTATTTTAAAGTTAAGTAACTGCAAGATGAGCTTTGCAAACTCTGGTAGAAACAAGGTATTTTTCCAAAAACGGTCAAATGAAGGGTTTTCACCATCCGGATACTTACTACTTAGAAGCTTCTAAGATGAAGAAATTTTGAGATCTTAGATGAATTGATAATTGGGTAATGCCAGTCTGAAAATATCTGTTACCAGCTCTCAGTCCTTGGGAGAGATGTTCTTTGGGAGGTTATATTCTGGCAAGACACTGTACAGTACAATGAATTAATGATGCTGCAATTTCTCTTTGCTAGATTTCAGAGGATTTAGTACTTGATTAAGCAACATTTTTCCCTTGTGTTTCAAGCCCATGATTACTGGATAAAGTTTACATAACAGTTAATCCAAATACAGATGTGTTGGATCTCCAAGCTAACCCTAGTATTGTAAAAAATGACCAAGAACTGGGGCAAAAGAAGAGAGGATAAGAAACAGAAAAAAGTCTCAAAACATTTAGCCTAATACATTGACATGTTCTTTAAAATTGTTTTTGTTACTGGCTTCAGTTTATATCTTGCAGTAAAGTATAAAATGGATTTGTTGTGAAGAACTTGAGTGGGAATGTCACAACTGAGAACAACATTTTCATTTGACATTTCTTAAATATAAGTAATAAAATTGAGCTAATGTGTCTTTCAGAATATCTGAATTCCACTTGGACTGCAGCAAATGTATCAGAGTATTAAATAAAATACTAGGCTTTTTTATCCATAATTACTGTATTTTGTTTCAGAAAGTACAATATGTTAATGTTTTCCTTTGTAAAATTTTCAGATTTTCATAATGTGTAATGTTCTCTTTCTTAATTTGTTATACTTTTTTTGTGGAAATTTCTTTGTGTGAAGTGTGGCACATTTTCCTACTAGCATGGCGTTTGCTTGCAAGTTTGACTTAGAAAGGTTTACATGTTTTAATGTGTCCTCACTAATTAGTGTAAACACAGCAGCAAATTTAATGATTTGTTTCTGCACTATCTCATTTTATTTCTCTCCTTCACTCCTGTTCTTTAGGATCCTAATCAGTTAATCCGTGCAAGTGCTTTAAGAGTTTTATCCAGTATACGTGTCCCAATTATTGTTCCTATTATGATGCTTGCTATTAAGGAAGCTTCTTCGGATTTATCTCCTTATGTGAGAAAGAACGCAGCCCATGCAATCCAGAAACTGTACAGGTAAGTGATTCTGGCAATTACTGAAAAACAATTTTACGATAGTTGTGGGCTACGTTTATAAAGACTACTGTGAGTTTGGCATATCTCAGATCCATTTCTTTAAAAGTATAGGGTGGCTGTAGACATTCTGTCACTCAGCTGGTTTGGTTGTAGTTCAAGCAATTCTCTTGCTTGCCAGACTCACAGGATAACTATGAAGAGATACAAAAAGAAACTGATGTACTATCTTTTGTTTTTTAATATATTAGTTATTTTCATCTGCATAACAACTGTTTTGATGGGTATTCTCAGAATCTAAGATTTCTCTGTTTCAAGTCTGTATCTTTCATCCTGAGGCATTTGCCTGAAGGTAGTTTGCAGCACATGTGACAAAAGAATGCTAACTTACAGAAATTTTGTCCGTGCAAGTCCAAATCTTTCAGATCTTCCTCTTCTTCTTCAGAAATTCTTGCTGTGGAAGAGTTCTTATAAAGATGTGGGTACTGGTTTGCAGAACTGGAGTCAACAGAACTTGTACCTTTGCAAAACATCTCCAGGCATTTATTCTACTACTTCCTTCACTTTTATTTTATCTATGCCAAAAAGTGGAGGTTGAGAGATGTTAGAGGTTCTGAATCAGGTAACCACCCAGTCACAAGGCTGAGCATGCGTTCCTAATGGGCATATACACACAGATAGATATACAACACACATACGTGCAGCCATCTATACAGATCAGCAGAGACAGAAATGAGCAGTCATGCCAAGAATACCAGGACCAGCAGCCTTTCTCTGCTGTGCTCTAGCTGATCAGTATACAGACCCATTAGCTTGCCTAGATGTGTACAATATGGATCCCCAATAATAATCCCAGATGCTCAGTATTTCCAGTAACAGGCTTTTGATCCCCAGTCTCCCAGTCAATGGCACACAAAAATGCACAATGCTTGCAAACCTTCTGCACTTCCTGTTACAGACTCCCTCAGTCAGATGCACACATGCCCAACCCTTTCACTTGAACACTATGAATCCCACAGTATCTGGATTTAGACACTAAGACTATGCTGTAAGAGGCCCAGAGGCACAGTAATATCTGGACAGCAGACTATTTCATGGAATTTTAACTGAAACTGATGCTTCCATTTCTTGTCTTCATGACAGCGAAGTTTGTTTTACTAGCAGATTAAGGAGTTTATTGGTAATTGGTGCAAAACTGGAAAATGCTGAAATCTAATGATTAAAAATGACCTTTCATCTGTCATCTAATCTCCAGATATGATTGCATCTCCAAATAAAACTCACATGTTTTGTTATCTCTGGTTCACATATTATTCTATGCTTATATGATGTCAGTGGCAACATATAGAAGTCATCCTTGCAAATAGAATAAAAAGACACTTTTTATGGTAAAAGGTAGAGCACATGGTAAAAAACACAGTAGCAGAATCTGGAGAAACTTGCTTTACCTCCTTCTACTTTCCATGAATTGCTAGTGGTAGTAAAATGGACATGTAGCTTCCATACCAAAGGAAAACTAGTGAAACAAATGTTCTATAAAGGTTTCCTTAATGGTTCAGAGGGCCTGTGCATCCTTCACAAGTTTTCACTTCATGCAAGCATCCTAGGTATGATAATGCAAGATTTCAAGCTGCTGTAGCTGGAAATTCCTCTTTGCCTGGACTAGAATAGGCGTCATGATTACTTCTGAGTGGAGTTGGAGCTAAAAATTGTGTCCTTAGTAGTAGGATTTGGGAGCTGTTTATAAAAAGCATGTGAACTTTTATTTTCACATTTTCAAAACTTACTTGTACAAATTTTATATCTGATAATGCTGGTTAACCATGGAACCAAGAGAGAGAGAGTATAATTTTCTTGGTCACTGGAAGAAGCAGCAATATTGGAAACCGGTGAAGAGGCTATCAAATTCACCTGTCCACAGGCAGACCCAATTGGATTGCGTACAAGTAGGAGTAGGTAGTAGTTAACAGACTGTCTTGGCAGATGTTTAAGAAAGGTTCATGACTAGTAGCTAGACAATTCAGCAATACTGATCATACATTGGTGGCAAGGCTCACTATTGACTTACTGCAACAAGTAAGTAATTTCAGAGTACTTATTTTTAAGTTGGTCAGAATCAGAATCCTGAAGGGGATAGATTTTTGGTGTAAAGATCACTCAACAGTTAATATGCTCTCCTACATCTAGCTACTCCATCTTCTGCAACCATTTGAGTGAGAAGTAGTAACAGTTTATTCTAATATGTCTGTGTGCTCCATTTGCTTTTTTGGTTTTCTCAGCTTCTCTGCCTGTTTGATAGTTCTGTATTTCAGTTAGTGCTCTAGTTCATCCAGGGTTCTGGATGCAGGTTCGATACTCCGGTCTGCCTTGTATTTAGTGTCGTGGTGTTGTCAGATGGATGTCTGCCCTACAAGAGCTTGTTTATTAGTAGTTCAATCAATCCTAACGGCAGGCAGCTTACTTATCAAACAGGAAAGATTTCAGACATAGTCTGAACAGCAACATTTGTGTCCAATGCAATCAACATTGCCAGGTATTTTGAAGTAATTTCATCACTGAAGATGTCAGACCTTTTTCTTATTTCACTTAAGAGTGCATTTTGAAGATATTAGTAGCTTCTGTCTGTCAGTTGAAAACTGTACTGTATTTGCAGTGAGGTTTGGAGAAGGACTACTTAAAAGTCTCATCACTAGTATTAGTAGATTCCATACTAGTACTAGATGCCATAATGGGAGCAAATCACACAGCTCTTTAGCCTCTTCTGTTATTTGCACTCTGAAAATTGTCCCTTCCTTGTCTAAAATATCAGAACAGTGGAGGGGGAGGAATGTAAATTCAGTTACTGGACACCTTACTGAAGACTTTCTTGATCACATTAAAAAAATGCTTTTGCTCAAGTTTTTTAGCTGTAAGTACTCTTTTCTTTCTAAATTCTCTGCCAATTCTGAAAATTTGAAATAAGACCTATTTGAAAGACTTTTGGCTTGTCCTCTGAAGGTTTTGGTCCTCGGCAGAAGATCCAGTAAAACTCTTTTTACAAAAATAGAGGTTGGAATGAAAGGTGATCATGAAAGTACTTACGGAACAATGTACTGTTGCTTTGCTTATGATAAAGGTGGCTTCTAACAAAGTTTTGCTACCCATTTTGCATGTTCTAGTATGCCTAGGTATTAGAGCCTTAGTGAAGTAGTAGTCAGCTGGATAATCACTTTGTGAATTTGTACGTGGAAGGATATACTGTGCATTAGGACAGTCCATCACTCAGCATTAAAACTGAAGTAGGCAATAATGACCAAATACTCTCTCACTTATCTGTAATTGTATCCGTATTGAAATGACTTTACAAAGACATAGAACTACACATCTCTATGGGTCTTTGTACTCAACTTCCTCTTTCTGTTTTTTCTGACTTGGCTTTAAATTCTTCTGTGCTCTATAGATCCATGAAGAGGAAGCAGCTGGAATGAAAAGTTGGTCCTTACTTGCCTAAGAAGCAAGTTTGACAATAGTGGATATCTCTGGCAAATTTTTCTGTGCTCTTGTAACATGAAAAGATACAACAAAGGTTATTCCTTGCAACTTTTGTTTTTCCTCTGCTTCTACTATTTATGTAGGACTTAAAGCAGTCTGGTTTTCATTAGCTTGCACACCAGCTTTGTATAGCTACACTTGAATACAATGTCTGCATTTTTGAATTCCAGTACTTCTGACTAAAATTAGTGGTTAACTTAAAAGTGGTTGAGGTGTCTTACTTAAAGCTCTATGTTGATAATTAGATAATGAAAGTATCGTTCTTTGTCCTGATGTTCATTCACCGCTGAATTATATTCATACTGAAATTCATTTCTGCAAAAGCAGTGAGAACTTTGTCACTTAACATTTGAAGTTCAGTCAAATTTTCTGTGATGTTGGTTGGGTTGTCTTAATGTTTCTTAGATCCTAATTTTTTTATGAATTTAACTTTTGAGTTTCCTGTAGAACACACATAAAGAATAAAAGATGAAATAATGTTTATAATTTAATTTTATACTCCTAACTTATTTTCAGTCAAGTTCTTTCCCAATGTGTTTTTTGAAATACTTGATTTTTCTGGAAGTGGTTTCTTCAATGTTGTTTGTTCCTAAAAGTTCAAAAAACCAAACCTTCTTTAATTTTGGATATGTCTGACCAAATTAGTTAAAATAATTTTATTTTTCCTTCTAGTCTTGACCCAGAGCAAAAGGAAATGTTGATTGAAGTGATAGAAAAGCTTTTGAAGGACAGAAGTACGGTAAGAAAAAGTTTTTGTGACACATGCATGTATTTTTAAAGCGTATACTCCTGAGACTGTCATTCAGCAGTAAGTAATAACACTTTCCTAATCCTTGCCAGTGTGGTTTTGTATGTTTTTAGATAGAAGTATCATTGTGTGTTTGTGCATTTATAGTATGACTGTAAGAGTGACCATCCTTTAATAAGATATAATTTTACTTGCATCATAAATCTGTTAATTAATGTTTTTGTTAGCCTGTGTTTTATGTATGCTTCTTTAAACTTGATTTTGAAAATCAAAGTTATATAATAATATGAATCAGTGTGCAAGTGTTTATCAATAAATTTTCATATGCACTTTTTCATTGGGAAGTTAGTTTAATAATTTCAATTAGTTTGTAGTACTGTAAGAATAAATTACTTGTGTATGATGCACAGTGTGCCTATTGACATCCATCTATCTTCCAATGTGTATAGTTATTTAAAAATTATATTTGCCATGCAGTTGTTTGTTCTTGCCAGTATCTTCACTTCCAGTCTGGTAAATAAGAGGTGTTCTGGCATGATTTCTGTAAATTTAACACTCCTATTATATTTTACCTGCCCTATATAGCTACAGGTTTTCCATATGAACTACTGGATGTCTCACAATGGTCACACACTATTTTGTTCTATTTTGCAAGTAAGTTTCCCACTTGTATCTAGAAAGGTAATTGACCAAAGAATCAAAGTTAGATTTCAAAGCGAAACCAGGTTTGTAAATCAAAACATTTTCTTATTCTTCTTGTTCAGGTCACTAATTTAATGAATGTAATCCTTTTTGACTAAGTGAAAGTATTGACAGGTACCAGATAGTGTGTTGCTTCATCTCCTATTTGCCGAGTGTTTTTGTAAGACATACGACTGTATCCTGCATTATTCTAGCACAGTCAAGGTGTTCCGAGCATAAAAGGTGCTGTTCTCAAAAAGACATCCTGCAACTTCCACTGGAGGGTTACTGAAGGAGGTGTGTTAGAGCTTAATGGCTCAGCAGACAGCAAATAATTTAGTTAGTTAATCTCCTGATTTGACAGAGGCCTTTGAGCTTGTGTGAAGTTGCACCTGTAGTGGTTCTTCATGTATTTTTTTTTGTGGTTCATACTCATGGCATACATGCAATCTGTGAATGTGGGATTAGATTGTTAATACCTGTGGAGGAATAAAGGGCTACAAAAGTACAAAAAAAAAGGTAAAATCCCTGAGTTTTTACTCTGTTTCCTAGGCCTTATTCCGTAAGGTAAATGGTTATTCCACACCTTGTCATTTACACATTTGCTTCAACAAAAAACTGTGGAGTAGGTTTGGATCTTCTGTCTCCTTGGAATTTGGAATTACTTTTAAGGAGATAATGGGCTCATTGCCTAGTATGTGCTACAACTTTGGTGCTTCTGTGACACTGAATATTGGACACAATATTTATGAAGATACCTGCTGAAGCAAAAGCTGAAATTTGTAGACTAGACTCAGGTCTTCTGCATTTGTTTGGAGATGTACATGGTTAACAACTCTTTGCTCCCTCTGATCCCTTTGTCTATTCCCTAGCAAGACCTGATTCCAGTCTGGGCTGACATCTCAGCTTCAGAAGTCTTACTCTTTTGAGAAGTAGTATGAAGAATAATTACTTCAAAAAGAAAACATACAGGTCTCTCTTTAAGACTCTCTGTATCAAACTAAGTGTGCACTTTCACCCCAGACTCCACAGCTTGTGGTGGTCTAAAATAGATCAGTCTCTCTTTAATCTTTCATAGCTTTGGAAGGACTAGTCAGCATGGCAAAGCTTTATCTTAAGTACTTATCTTTTGTCACGTACCACTGAATGTTCCCAGAAAGCCTCCACATTTACTAACAGAACGTGCATAGTGCACAAGTGTTTCGTTAGCAGGTAATTCCAATCTGAATAAGCTTATTCTTTGCCCCTAATTGGAAAACAGCAATTTGCTCACAGTGGGGAAATCAAGAGTGCCATTTGTAGCTAGTTTCAGCCTCTAAAATTGGAGGACATGCAGCTGCTTATAGATGGTGGTCCTTAAGTACAGGTGTGTACATATGTAGCCTTAGGCTGGCAACTTTATAGGTCTTAATGAGGCTGCATCCTGGGGAAATTCGTGTTAATTTGATTCATCTTTCTGAATTCTTTAAGGGACGCTGCACTTCATACACATAGCCTAAAAGAGAAAGCTCCTTCAACATACATAAAAAAGACAAACGCTTTTAGAAAGTGTTTTGCAGTCCTGCTGAAGAAAGTTAAGTCCGTTTGCTGCCATAGGAATTCTACAAATGGGACCAACCTCACTGTAAAGCAGCAGCTTTTGGTCATAGACTTATGCAATGTCTGTGTTTGATTAATAGTATGTCTCAGCTTTTTGCAGCTTCTGTTGCCTGTTTGACAGTCAAAGTGCCTGAAATTTGTAGGATGATAATGTGGAACTAGAACCACAAATGTTTGCTCAACACTGATCTTTGGATTCCTTCTAGTTAAATGCATAGCAGCTGTTCCTGTACGTTAGCATTAGTTGTCATCTCCTGCTAGCTTTAATCTAATGTGAGCAAATCAGTTTGTTCATTAAATAGTGTTTTTACTAGGGTGGGAGAATCCTGGTGACTTAACTGAATATCAGTTGTTTTCCACCTTTTTTTTGCGTGGTGGGAATGTCAGGTTACTTTTGGCACTTCTGTGTACTTAAGGGGTGATAATTCTCAGATATGCCATGATATGTTGTATGTTAACCCCTGGATTTGAGAAAATCCACTCTTGATTAATTATTGATTATTTTGATTAATTTTAAAATTTTTTTGGTATTTTTTCTTTTTAATCCATTTGATTTTTTTTTTTAATGTCCACTTGGTTTAGACATGTTTGGAGGGAGAATGTAATTAATAATATTAACTGTGTATATAATAGTCTAATATAATTTGGGTGGTATTTGAGACTGCACTTTAATGAGAGGTAAACTTTTACTCAAAGTCTATTTATTTTCTGTAGCTATTTGACCTCAGGCAGGATTTTTGAAACTTCCTGGCGAAATCTCTGTGTTAGAGATAGAATAGCTAATAAATACAGATGCCTCTAAATTTCTGTAAGCCAGGAAGGTTTTTCAGGGCGAACATGCTGTTGTGTGTTATTAATGCAGTTTTTGTTGCACAGAAAAGACACAATGTATTTCAATTAGCCAGAGTAATTTTACATTTGAAATAGCAAGAAATTATCAGGATGGGAATTTTATGGTAAAATTAAGCCCTTTTTCAGGCAGTATGGGATGTGTTTATTTTTTTAGGTCTCAATCAGTAGTAAATTTTAATATAAGCTGAGGTAAGCAAAACTTAAAATGAGATGAGATCTAACCTTAACCCAGCACTTCATTAAAATTTCTGGTGAGATAAATGAAAAATCACTCTACTCCTTGAGTGTCTTAACACAAAGATTCAATTAAAACACAAGCTCTCAGTTAATCTAAAATGCAAAATTATCAAGTGCAAGCCATTGTTAACATACCCTCAAGGGTAGCTAGCTAGGAATTAGAGTCTGTCAACAGATCTGTGATTTTGTGCAAGTGTATTTAAATTTTAAACAGATGTTCACAAGTATTTTTATTATTGAGGCTTATAAACTCCTAGTTATGTTTTTATTCTCGCTTTACAAGTACCTCACATTTTGATAAGCAGGTACACGAGCATGAATACTTGCTCCTTTTGTTTTTCTGGTAATTCTACATAGTTGAGCAGCTGATGCAATTTCATGTAGAAGGGAAGATGAGCGCTAAAATAACTTTCTCTGAAAGTAATATGGCTAATCATGTGTGAAAGTATAATTGGGTGTTTTAGAGCAAACTAGTTCCCTTTTCTTTTTAGTCGATTCTGTATTGTGTCACTCTAATTCTGTTTTTTCTATTCAGTGATAACATAGCTTTGATGCATAGGGTTTAAGGCAAGATTTGTTGCCTAAGTTTCTTTTGGAAGAAAAAGATACCGTGACAGACTGTAGTTAGCAGCCTGTGTATTTTACAATGCTGTGTAAACAGCAATGAAAATTAGTTTCATTAATGCTATCTGAGTTGCAGAAGGTAAAAGAAAAATAAAATCCATGTTGGCCTTTTAAAGGAATCATGTCTGTTATCCAATCCTGTAAAGCAAAAAGAACTTGTGACTTACATTCCACAGTCCAAATTAAAGTATCCCAAAATATATTAAAAGCTGCATCTATAAAGGAAAGGCAGAATGTAGTTGGGATGTAGTTGTATGGATGATGGATATATTAGAAATGCCAAAATTTATTGCTGATTTACATCTGTAGCTTTGTTCAGATTTTATTTTGTTTGGGTACTTACCTCTGTTGTAATGAATTTACTATTCTGTTCTGGTATGATAATTTACTATTAATAATAACACACAACTTAGTATTAACTCTCTTTTGGGGGTGAAAAGACCTTATGCAAATATGTGAGTATAGAGATTTCTTTTGCAGACTGCATGGCTACTAGTTGAAGTGCAGATTCTTTCTCAGTGACATGCCTTTGATTAAAAAATCATCCTAGGAATTGATGATGGCTTGGTGATGAAGATCTTAACTCTTTCACACTAAAGCAGTGTGTTTGAGCATAATGGGAAAGAAAGCTGGCACTCTTCTTTTCAACAGTAGTCCTTCAGTTAATAATGCAATATTTCAGTTAAAAACCAAATGTGTGGGTAAGACAATGTTTTCTTAAGTTATTAATTTCATGTTTGTAAATGTTTCACTTTTGTGGAAAAAAAATACTGAGTTTGTGGAGATGTTTTGTTGTGATAGATCTATTATCCAGCTATTAGAAGATAAATGACTGATCTTTTCCACTTTCCTTGCCTCCAGAAAATTGAAATAAGAAGGGGAATATCATTTGGGCTGTATGATTAGGGCAGGTGGGGTGCCCATTAATTTAAGAGAGAAGAATCTTGGCAGCATGGGCTAACTTTCACTGTATTATCAATCAAACCTCGATGCACTTCTTGTGATGACCCAGCACTCTCAGGTTTTCGCAGCGTTAATTAGAATTCATGACAAAATAGATGCAAGGAAACGTTTTGTACCCTTCATAATTTTATAGAAAATTTATTGTTATTAGAGGAACCATTTGCTTAGTGTGATTTTTTTCATTACCGGCTTGTCAACTAGCATAGATAATCTGGAGAAAATATGAACTCCATAGATTGGGTGTCACTTTTGTTGATGGTTCATATAGTTTACCTTGGAGCACAGCTAATGGCTGAAGTTCATAGCAACAGCACAGAAAAATGTGGCACCTAGTGGAAGACAAATGAACCATGTTTATTGCTTTAATATAAAAAATACATAAATGGAAAGCAGCATTTGAATTTGATGAGCTCATTGCTAGTTTTGTTGGAGTGATTTATATTTTCTCCTTATACAAAAAGCTACTGTTGACACAGTGAGATGGAAATTAACTGACTGGTTTTTAGAAACCGATATTTTTTGGTTTTATATTCTGATTGAATCATTTTGTTTTAATTTTAAATACTTTTATGGAATGTTGAGCATTTAATAAACAGAGATTATTAGCTGTTCTACTGATCTTTAGATATATAGTAGGATCATACTATCGGGGAAACAGTGTCGACTAGAAAACAATCTCTTATTAAGAAAGCATTCAGAAATTTTCTCAGAGAAGTCCTCTTGTTACCAGTGCATTTTCAGTCTGTCACATTCTTACTTTTTTTTCCACTTTCAAATGAAAAGCTTAATTTTAGAAAATACAATAATGGGGAGAGAAGCATGATCTTAATAGTGTCATGATGAATAGCAATTCCTGTATTAACTTGTCAACTAGAGACTTGCCACAGAAATAAAATGCTCGTTTATCCAGTGCACCTCTTGCATTTTGTAGCATATGTTCAATTTTTTTACTAATGTCTTTTAAGCGTTCAGAGGTGACAGCATTCTCATTGTAAACTTGAGTAGGTGACGGATGTAATTTGAAATAAGTAATTATTTAGAATTCCTGTATTCCATTTTGACTCTTTCTTTATATTAAGTTGATGTGTTTTATTCATAAGTAACTGAGCTTTTAAAAAGCCAGCAGTGTTTATAGGATATATTCTCAGTTTTAAATGATCTGAGTAGTGTTATATGTATTTCATGCCAGCTTTCAAGCTAAATCATATCCAAATGAAAGAGAAATACAGCGAAATGTGTATACTGAACTACTAGTAGTAAAAGACAAGGGTACTCTCTGTAGAATTACTGTTGGAAATCTGTGTCAACCTTCACCTATGAACCCAGAAGGGTATTTTTAACCATTGGACTGTGACTATTCCGATAGTCATAAACTGATCTGTGTGTCAATCTCTGTTGTCTCCAAAATGAAACAGTGACCTACAAAAAGTCTCTCTATGTGGTCTTAAAGTATTTCTGAAACTTCAGGTCTCTCATATTGTCCTCTGCAAGCTAACCTTAACTGTAGTTCAGAGTTCTGCATCCTGATGAAGGAACTTTGCACTTTTCTAGTAGGAAAGCTTCTCAGCTTCTGTGGCCTAAATGAATACCTGCTCAGGACAGATAGTGGTTTGGCTGGGATTAATCACTGCCTTCTGCTGAGCTTTGAACACCTGCCTTAGCATCAACTAGCTGCAGTTTTTAATTTCAGATAGGTTACTGCTGCAGCACCTTATTAAGAAGAAAGTTTAGTACAACAGATAAAAAAGAGCTTTTGTTTTTGTGATACAGCAAATTATTTTAGATGTAAAATATATTTAGCTCTATCAAATAATCAGATTTTACTCCCTGGAATGAATTGCATTCTTGTTGGGACCAGCAGGTACCAGTATGTGGATGAGGCTGGAGACAATAAATGCAACTTCACGTTTATTCTTATTGGTAATTCATAAAATCCCCACAGAGCCTGAGACTTGTTTAGCATAATAGCAAGACTATATTCTGAGCTGTTTTCTTTCAATTGTAATGTTGAGCGCGTACTAATAAACTACATGTCAGCCAAATACAGGGAGAAAAATGTAACATATGAATATCATTGTATTTAATATTTCTCAAAAAGTACCATTTCAATAAACTGCACTTCTATTTAATTGCTTACTTTAAGTCATTGGGGAAATTATAGAGGTTGAAATGCAGATCTCTAGTGCTCAGATAGAATATGACATTAATTTGCTGCCAGAAGGCTATACTGCATGCATGCTAACTGCATACATATCAGCTGCTTCATGTAAAGTATCATTTTAGTTATTTGACTTAACATGTACTCTGACACAAAACAAATCTTAATTAAAGCAATTAGAAGAGAAAGAACACTAATCCCAGGCACACAATTTTATGTCCTTTTAAGGCATGGTCAGCTTTTGATTTTTTTTCCCAGTTAAAGTAACCTGCTGACAGAATTTTAACTGGAACTCCAATGTATGTTTCCTCCCATTATTTTAAAAGAAAATACCCAGACAGAAGGTTTCAGTAATCCTTGAGGTGTTAGAATGTTGATAATCTATTTAATTTTCTCATGAAAACAAAGCTATTTTGCAGTCATAGCATGAGGTTCTTTGTGTATGAATAAAGAGATATTTCTTATGAGGGCAAAAAATTGTGTGAGAACATGGCAGGATATAAATGATGCATTCCTGCAATTTTGTAACTGTTAAGGAAGTGCTGAACAACATGCAGAAATTATTTTTGCATTCTTTGGAGAAAAGTTCAATTCTATTGCTGGTTTTTATGCCCTTTTTTGCAGGGGTGGCAGCGGGGGAGGGTGTTCGTGAAAGTCTAAATATAAAATTTTCTGTGACACTTGATTTTGCCATATTGAGAGAGAAGTTTGAATTCCACTCATACCCAGGGAACTTGCCCCAGGTCTTCTTTGCTTTGATCAAGCCAGTGTTGATAGAATCCCAAAAGAACTTGCTGGTCATATGTTTTATTTCTTGTTGTTTCCTGTTACTTCTGAGTTAATTGCAAGTTCTCTGTTAATTTATTTGAAAGCTAAATCTGTAAGAAAAAAAAATATGCTTACATTGCACTGTGTCTTCAGGACTGGGAGCTAAGATTTATGTGTGTAATAGAAACAGCAAGTGTTTTCTCTGTTCTAATAATCTTACCCCAATTCTATTTTAAATAAGATAACATTTCTATGGGCTTATTTTTTGTTGTTGCTGTTTTGTTTGTTTTTGCTGAATACAGATAATTTGAAATTGCTGAGAATTGCTGGTATTAATTCTGATTCTCACTTGTGGTCTAACTATAAACCTAATACTAACCTTCTGGTTTATATTTTGTTTTCTAGCTGGTAGCTGGGAGTGTGGTGATGGCATTTGAGGAAGTGTGTCCAGATAGAATAGATCTGATTCATAAGAACTACCGAAAGCTCTGTAACTTGCTGGTTGACGTGGAAGAGTGGGGTCAAGTTGTTATAATCCACATGTTAACTCGGTATGCACGTACGCAGTTTGTAAGTCCATGGAAGGTAAGTTTGCGACTTTTTAAATTACTGTTGTGAGCCTGCATTCTGAATTATTTCCATTGTTGGATTTACTTAGTCTTTTATGATGCATTTCTAAGGAGACTTTAGTAAAAGTAGAGGTCAAATACATAAGTCTTAGTTTGCTAAGACTTCACTAATGCAAGGCATCTACCCTTCTTCAGAGCCTGAGAATTCTCCTTCCAGGGCATAACTTTTTCTTATTTACCCGTGGCACATTCTGTGGGCAGCAGAGAGACTCCTTTTTCTGTAGTTCTTTGAGCCATGTCGCTTTTTGCTTTAGACAATTTTACATGAGTCAAAACTAGAAATGTTTGCCATTCTGTCCTGAAACTGGATAGACTCTACTTATATTGTAGATACTCAGTATCACTTCAGGACAAGCATTACATTACTTGTTTAGGCTTTGTTAATGTGCTGAGGCACTGTGTGAAGACTTGAACATATGTATTTGAAATGTGAAATGTAAAAGATTATGTGGTTATTTTCATTTATATTGTGTAAATGTGAGTATACTCTTTAAAATTTAGAAAAAGAGGTATCCAATGCACAAATTCTGTCACTGCTTACAGTAAAAAAGGGCACAGCTCAAGAAATTGATGCTATTAATATTGTTTTAATACAGATCTAACTGTGAATAACAATTAATTTAAAAGACAGACTACTTCTGGAAAGAACTGTATAAAATTGCGCCACAGCTCTGGTTGTTTGCATTTATTAAAGGCTTGAGGATGTTACTAGTGTTAAGTTTTACCATTTAATTTGAAACCCATTCATATTTAAAGATGTACATTTTAGTGCAGATTTTTGTCATTTATAATTAGCACATTAACAATTTTTTTAAGGTTTCTTTTTCAGCATTGGAATAGGGAATGACACCAACTATCACTCTATCACTGAGTTCTTTTTAACTGACTTTTAATATCCTTTGCCTAGGAATCAAGACTGAAATGCAGTGCCATTCTGTGTTAATATATGTGTAATTAATATATGTGTAATTAATATATGTGTAATTAATATATGTGTAATTAATATATGTGTAATTTATTGTGTGAAAATAATTATAAGGAGATATATTTGGACAAACAGTTAAGTTCAATCTGATTTAGTTTACGATTATAGTCACCCCTTCTTTAAAAAGTGGGAATTATAATGAATATAGCAAAAATGTCTGAAATAGAATCATATTTCTGCGCTACCAGTTGGATTCTGAAACACACTTTTTCATTTCTGATGAAAATTAAATTGTTTGTAAGAACACATCTTCCCAGAAAATTACTTCAAATAAGGAAAGTATTTTTAGATAATGAGACATTTAAGTTACATGTTTTCCTAATGTCCTTGAGGCAGTGTTTATTACTTGTTGATTTTTGTAAGAAGGCAACTTGCATTCTTCTTTCTGATATTTGGAAAGAACCAAAATTGATAGTCTGCTTTACCTAAAGCTACAGTTCCACAATGCGTTTCAGTCAGTTTTAGTCTGTAATTGGACAAAAAGAAAGTTGAAGGGGAGGATGACCTCCTGTCTTGGACTGAGAGGTTGGCGGTCTTGATGTGATTGGGTTTCTTTAAGACTCTAATGTTCTTTTTTCACTGAAACTGGATGGATGACAGTTGCTGCTGTGGCTTCTGCTCTAGGAATGTAAAATGTTTGTGTGACAATACTGCCTGTGTCAACCTACAATTAGTCATCAGTAGTATAGTATTAGTAACACTTTGTTTTCACTTTCAAGATCTTCAATGTAAAATTTAGTTTGTCTACCTACTCAGCAATTTAATTTGCAGATTTTTTTTTTATGGTGCTAGTTGAAATGCATGCCTTTGTCAATACATTCTTAAATGAACTCATCATACAACAGGCCATCTTGTGCAGTAGAAGAGATTTTTAATTTGGTTTATTTGCATCATTATGGATCAGTATTTAGGCTGTTTATATGTAAATGTATGATTTGAGGAACAATTAAGTGTTGACAAAGTAGATTGCAGTCATATCAATTGTGGTGCATTTTCCATAATTTTTCTAACTGACATCTTTGATGATAAATAGTGGATGCCAAGTCAAAGCCGATTATACAGTGCACTAGGAATTCATGGTGCTGTCAGGGAGAAGACCGATTGACTTTAAATTTACATATTAATGAGAAGATTTGTTAAGAGGGTGCTTGACTATAGAAAATAACAGCATATTTATAGGGCACGACACTTTATAAATAAAGCTGATGCAGGAAAATGGAAATTAAACCTATCAGATTAATAAATTCAAGGCTGCTAAAATGCATATTTGCATTTTTATTTAGTAACATTTTCCCTTACTTTTTGAGGAACATATGTTGCTTGTTTAAGTTGAGCTAATTCCTAGCAAGTAGTGGTGTAGCATTTGGAACTGATTTCTTGAGCATTTAGAAACGTAAAGAAAAATTTTGAATACTTACCCGTTATGGAGAAAGATCTTTTTTTTTTTCTTCAATATGCTTAAAATTGTTGCAATTACCCATTAACCAAGAATACTTAGTTTTTTATTCCTATTTCTAGCTTTTTTGAAGAGTATAATTTTTAATTCTAATTGTGAATGCAGTAAGGAAGAATGTCCTTGATTTATCCCATTTGCTTTAAAATGTTTGGAGGTGCTTTTTGAGTAATTACATGCAAATAGCAGTTTCAGAATAACTCTTTTTCTATATGAACTGTACGTATTCAGCTTTGACATGTGTTAGCTGAAGCGAGACAAGATGCTCATATTCGGGAGTAAAAATACCTGCTTGGGACTAGAACCAGCCAAGAAGAATTCCAGGTTTTCTGGGAAGTAACATACTTGATAGCAGATAAAACTGTGATGCATTCCAGCTTAAATGTTTTGTCTTGCCCTTGTTGCAGAAGTTGTTGGGACTTCCAAGCTGTTTGCAAATATCTCCTGAACCATAACAACTTGCAGCCAAATACATAAACATGTTTAAAATAAAGTTGTTGGTCGTTTTCATGAATGTATTGAGTTGCAGTCTAGCAGTTCAGGAGCTGATTTTCAAGCTGTTCAGCCATCCCTGTTTCTGCAAGGAGATGAGGATTGCCAGAGGTAGGGACTGCTTCAGCTGTCCTGGTACACAGATTTACTACCCAACTTCTGTGGCATCTGGGAGGGCATCTTCTGAAAACTGACTTGATCAGAAGTTTCAATGACCTTTGTATAGAGCAAAGTGGAGCTAGGAGCTGTAGTCTTGCAAAAAACCAGTGGCTCAGGACCGTTCAGCTTCATTTCAGATGATCGAAGATTACATAAATAAACTCTCTTGGTGTTCAGTTAGGATTGGAAGAAAACAGTGAATTCAGATTGATGATGGGCTTCAGTCATTACGAAGTTTCTGATAAGTGCATATGAGAAGTATGTCTCAAGCTTACATTTTAGGATTAATTATTGAAGTATTGCTCAGTTTAAAGTGCTCAGAATTTGACATAATTGTTGGACTGGGAGGCATGGAAGGGGGAATTAAGCATGAAGAAAACAATCTGAAAGAATAAGGACTTTTATGAGAAAAACATGAAGTGTTTGAATGTATGTATATGAAATATATATATTCTATATATCTAAAAGCTTGAATCATGGAAAGTAGCCCAGCTCTTGGTAATTACAGGTAGGAACAGACTGAAAGCATTTATTTTGATTGATAGTTCTGACAAAATATTGAGGTCCCTTCTGACCGCAGCTGTTCTATGATCTCTTTGTCTTTGTTAAATGCTTTAAAATGTTTCCTGTTCTTGCAGTACTTTCTTAGTATCTTTTAGTTATGAATTCTTAGTGTATGCCATACAGGTCATGGTTATGTGTGATAGAATTCAGTGTCTAATGGCTGCTTAAGACAGCTCAGCAGGATCTAAAACTGCTTTAGAAATTTTATTTTTTTGTTGTTCTCTGTGTTAGGGTGTGCATTGAGGGAACTGTGATTGTGAATGATAAAGCTTCAAGCGCAGCACACAGAAAATAGTGTCTATCCTTTACTTTTGTAGAATTTGTTAACAATGTAATGAGCATCTGGAATCAGTTCTGCTGGTTTACTGCATAGCTTAAAACTTCTAAATCCTCTGCTTAGACACTGAGAACAGAAGGGAAGGGTATATTCAGGGTAATAGCCTCCAGTTAACTAGGTTACCTAGAAAAAGCAGTAAAAATGAAACTAGTTAAAATATTTTAAAAGTATCTTCTATGTATATCATACATTTAATAATTAATCAGCCTGAATACACATTTCCCTTCTCTTGTGCTCCCACGCAGTGGAGGATCTACAAGTTTTATTATGCTCCTCTGCTGTAAGGAGGTGAGTAAGGAGGCATAGATACATATTTAAGAAATATTCAGAATAGCATTCAATCTTTAAGGATAAAATTAATCATTATATGGTATGTGTTACTCATTTAATATATAATCTCAGTGAAGTTTCTTTGTAGATATACCAGATGATATTTTTGCTGATTTTTAAATTTTATTTTATTTTTTCCTCTGTCCTAAAAGATTGTGAGACCAGTGAGTTTTCTTGACCCTGATTTGGCTGCTAAGAGCAAAAGATTAAATTAGGAAAACTAGTTTACAGTGAGGTTGTCTTATACTACATATTTCTTCCTTTCTTAGTATATCCATCAGAATCTTCAGGCTGAATCAGGGCAGTCTGGATTCAGTTACTGTTTCCCTTTTTGTCAGAGTGCAGTACTCTCTGGCCAGGTTCTTTTAGATATGCACAAGGTGGGGTTAATGTTTAATATAAGATTCACTTATTTGCAGATACTTAGTGAAGCATTTGGGGCATAAAATAGACTGGCTAGCTATTTTACTGTCACATCAGTTTTATTTTTTCCTATCGTGTACTACTTAATGAGATGAGAATAACTTAGAGCATTGATTTATAACAAAAAAATTAGCTCAAGCTGATTGTGGAAAGTTTGGATAAAAGAATTAATCCAGGAGAAGAAAAACTGAAAAGAGGGTTAAATTGTGGGCACATTAATTTCCTGATTTGTTTTGCTTTGTGGCTGATAAGCACTTACTGTTGGTGTAACAGAAATACAGTCTGTAGATAAAAATGCCATTTGTCTTTGCAGCAGACTGTATTGCTGTGGTTTCTGTTAGTCCCGTGACAGAGTCGCAGTGGAACAGCAGCAGTGAGTAGAATCTGTGTAGACAGGTTCTCTAGGATGTGTATCAACTCAAATTAAAAAAAGAACCCTTTGTTTTCCCACAAATTTGACCAGCAAAGTTTCCATGTTTCTATGCAGTACTGTAGTCTCATCTTCTTGACTCAGGCTGAAGTTCTTTTTATTATGTATAGGATAAGAGGCATTCTAGCCATCTGTTGTGAATAAATTGTTAAAATTGTTTTTATCTCTGTCTAGATCATTGACTGACACAAAAATTAATTGGAAGGAAACAAATATTTTTACAGAAATCTAAGTATCAACTGTGTAACTGCTAATCATTTTAAATTTAAATATCAGATGTTGCAGATGCCCATCATCCCATGAGCCACTAAAGTTTCTAGCTTTAATTTTGGCCATTTGAATGCTATTTGGTCATGGAAAATCGTGTAAGCTTTATGAAATGAAAGCTATGTTAGATTACTTTGAGGCCTTCCTGGATGCCAGAGTACTCATGAATTTTGTTCTGGGCATCTATCTGTAGAATATTACTCTCTGTCTAGTGTGGCCTTTTGAGAATCATACCAGGATTTTCTCTGGATAATTACAAGAGTTGTAAAATAAGCTTCTTCAGCTACTTCGTGAAAGTAAACCTTTATTTAATTTTTTCTGCTGTGTGAGAAACACCTGTGTGAGGTCAGACCTCTGCTCTGAGAAAGCTTTAGACTCCTGAGTCTGAGCCTGTACACTTCCTCTGTTTGTAATACCAGGTAGAATTCTTGATTGGTTGTGGTAGCTCTCTAAAGGACCACAGGGAATAGTAAATACAAAATACTTCAAATTATTTGGATCATTCATCTCTTTGACAGTGTATGCACAAGTTTGTTGCAGTTTATGGTTGGAAAAGTGCCAGACAAGAAGACTGGGGGTAACTGAGTCCTGAATTGTAGCAACATACCCTTTTATCCATAGAATAAATACACCACCAGTTGTTAATATGAGAATACCATTAATGTGAATCAGCAGATGTTTTAAGATGCTTTCAGCTTCTTTGCCTACGTAGGCATTACAATGGAGGAGAAAAAAATCCTGTAATGCAGGATTTAATGGGTGTTGATGATGTTTAGATGAGTACATCAGACTCTCTGGTAAGGGTAGCAAACTGCCACCTTTCAGACTGCCAATCTAAGTTAGGTACAATTATCATTCTTCAACTATTTAAGGTATTTTTGTGTTTTAAAAATTTGAGTCTCCTAATTAACATCTTGAGCTATAGCTGTAGTCCAAATAGAGTTTAAATATTGGATAAACGTTTTAGTAGCTGTAAACGATCCTAAAGCTACATGAAAATGAAAATATATGAGTGTGTTTCCATATATGGGAAATGTTCTCTTTGAATTTACCTTTTAAAATCATGTAATTTTTTTCCCAGAGAAAAGGAAGTTGAGTTGCTCTAAGACGTATATATGGTTTGCTGTAACTGGAGTGTGTACTCAGAACACTGGAAAAGGAGGAGCACTGTGAGCAATTGCAGTTCTGTACAGGAACTGCGCTCTGAAGATCTGGGACATCCCTGTCCCTGCATACTTTATCTATAAGTCACAAGAGGTGATGACTACTAATTCTAGAGCATGTAGTACCCTTCTCTTGGTTGCAGTCACAAATTAACTAAGAATTGACTGGTTTTCTTCATGGTTCACTTACTGTGCAACCCTGTGGAAGAACATTCTTGCTTGGCAGTTGGTTTGTATTTGCTTGCTATCTTGATGGCTTATACTGCCTCTTCAGATACTTAAATTGATATTAAATTTTAACCTGAAAAAAGGTCAAACATTTAACCAAACATCTGAATACAAATTCCAAATTCCACTTTAATTTTTTGGATTTGAGAGTAAAAAAAGGTGAACATTCAGCTACAAGCAGATGGTATCTTTTTTCTTTAATTTATCCCTTCACGTTTACTCCTTCTTAATTTTATTTTGCAATGTTTAATTTATCCCTTGCTGTTCTTTCTTTTACTTTCTTCCTCTTTTCTTGTGCTCTTAATGTTTTCTTCTGTTTTTTGCTTTGCATCTGTTAGTCTTTGCACTGTCATGGCGCCTCTTCCCCACACAATTGAAAAGAGGGTTTTTTTCTTGGTAAGACAAAGCTATTTTATGCCTCACTTCTGTTTTGAGGAGAATGAAACTGTTTTGAATAAGTGAAAGTGATCTAAAAATCATAATGGATTGTTTTAGTTCTAACTGCAAGTGTCATGTGACTTTATTACAACAGTGGTTGCACATTTGGAGTTGCTGAAGAAAGATGTTCATTACTGCAGCATATTTAAGTCTTAGCCCCTATTTTTAGACACCAGTCCTAGACTTAATTGCTGCTTCTTAGAGAAATGAAAATGCATACTTCTTCAGTTTTCACAGTTTATTATGAAGTTACTTAGCAGAAAGGTTGCTGTAGTTGTGATGTACTGGCAAAAAATTAATGTTCAGTGGTCCTCAGACCCCTGCTTCCATGCCTGTGATGCTCTTGTCTCAGAGCTGTACTATAAAACTGTAATGAATATGGGTTTTCTGAAGAATGTTCCAGGACTGGGGTTTTTTTAGTTTTCATTAAGCTTTTATTCCATTACCTTTTCAAGTTTTTATTTAGAAATTATGTTTTTGGCTAAGTGAGTTTTTAAAAGTCTCTGTAAGGCTGAATTGAAAAGTTTGAAGAGTCTTTCAAGTAATAAATGAGTTTACATATTCATATTGTTTTGGAAAATTGTGGGGCTTTTTTTAGAATAAAATAAACATGTACATGTGAACTGGGATTGTACAGGGTATTGTATAGATGATAATATTATCAGTAAACTACAAATGAAACCTAATTTATGTATTGTTTATCATGAAACTTTTATATATGCTGAAGTCAGCTAAGAATGATGTAAGTGAAAATGCCTTAATGTTAAATTTCACCTGCCTTAGTCAGATTCTCAAGACTGAGTAGGTGTCTCAGTTCCTTTTTGTAGCTTAAGTATCAAAGCTCACTATTTTTAAAAATTGGAATCTTTTTATAGAGAAGGCTTTTTTGAATTGCAATAAAATCTCCTCAAACTAGTAGAATTCTATTGTGTGCTCCTTAGCTGTATTAAAATTTGGGTTTTCTTAAGAAATGTAGAAATGTTTTGCTGGGTATGAAACATGCAACTCCAGAGATTAATATCACAAGGTAAGCTGACTTGAAATATAAGTCCTTTTACTGAAAAATGCCTCGAAGTTGCCCTGGAAATTTCCATTAATACTTCAATTTTTTTCAACTGAAAGCATGTTTATCTCTTTATATAGCTAAACTCTTAAAATCCACAAATATAATTGTGTGCAAATCTCTTATCAAAAACTCAAACCTAAAGTTTCCATTGTAATTTACTGGAATTGCATCATATCTTCTATGTAATTATATTAATATATTACATTTTCAGTACAATTCTATTACAGTTATTTGAATAGAGTTGTAATCTGAAAAGTGGTCCTTGAAAGAGGGTATTGTATGAATTCAAGTCTGTTTCAGTGGCTTCAGATCTGCATAATTCTACAAGTCCAACTGAACCCTTAGATTTTCTTCCTGACCTCTTTATCCAAATGGTAGTGAATAGACTGTGGTTATAACTGAAGTAAAAATCATATTCTATAAGCAAATCAGAGTAATGTAATTATCTTCTAGCAGTCTATATTGATTCTTCATTCCATTGTTCACTTAACTGAAAATGTGTATATACTTTTAGACTTGCATAGGAGCAACAGGTCTGGTCTTTGGAGGACTGACAGAATGCAGTGTTTGATAATGTGATAATTCTGTATCGATATTTTATATAAATAGTATAAACTATGTATTATTATTTATACAGTGTGCTACTTAATCATTGCATTCTGGAGCTCCTATGGCTGCCTGTTTGTTCAGGAAGCCTTCTTACAAATTCTTCCTTGATAAAAGACATGTCATATCCCGGACCACTACTTCACTACCTGAATATTTTTATATTCTGTGAGGCAGAAGGGATAAATTAAGTTTCTGAAGGTCTTCTCTTTTAAGTGACTTTGTTGCTGAAAGCTGTAAATGCATTGTGTCCAAGACCATACAGAACATACTGTTCTGGTTAGGTGAGAGCAAAGACACCAGCTTTCTGTCCGTTCAAGAATGGCTGCAGTTTGTAATCATTTCTGTAACATGCATCCTGGTACTGTGACCCAGAGTGTTTCTCATTTGTCTTGTAATCCCCAGCCTGTTCCTTTCCAGTGATTCTTAACACATGAGCATCAGGAGTTTGTATGGTGCTTAAAATTGTTTTCTTTCAATGTAACTATTGTGTAATAGTTACACAATAACTATTTTTAAACAGGAAAATAGTTTGATGATTTACTGGATAATTTTGTCCTATGGAAGGGTAAGTAGCTGAAAATTTTAACCTTTTCAAGGAAACTGTTCTTCATACAGCAGGTGAATACTGATCTTGGTGGACTAAAGTAGTTTTTGGTATTGCAGTCAAGTTCACCAAATAGTGAATAGTACCAAAATTCTTCTTACCTTCAAAACCTAGCTTATCCAAAACTCTCTTGAGAACAGTTCTTGGAAATATTAGAAGGGTCTCTGGAAGATAGTGAAAATCTTGTTTGCCAAAGATTTTGCTACAGGCATCAAAAGAAAGCTGTGAGTGTATTTCCTTATGAATCTGAGGAGAGATCTGAAATTTGTAACTTGAAATCATTTATACCTGACCAAGGAATACAAATATTTGAATCACTTTTTCAATACAAGATGGAATTAAGGCTGGCAAAGTGGGCAAATACCATGTGTTCATGCTTTGGATATCATTGAAGCTTTGTTTTAATTTTGTGGGTGTATGAAGCTCTGTTTGGAGGTAATTGTAGCATTCACATAATGTGTTTTACCCTAAATGGAAGTCACATTCTCAACTTTTATGCCATGTTAAATGTAACTTCTAGCAAAATCTCAGTTAAATGTTAGGACATTTACTTAGTGACTTTAAAAACAGGCTAATGGAATTTTCTATCTGTCAGTTTCTTCATTTAAGCTGTTAATACTTTATGAAGATGTCCCTAAATTGTGTGTCTGGAATCACGTAAAAAAGAATTATGCATGTTCTTCCACACTATAATACTCCATTCTCTGCTGTGAATAAATCGTAGTAGATGGGGAATGCACAGAGTCTATTTGCAGTTCGTATACTGGAATACTATGGTCTCAGTTTTTAATCATTTTGTTTTCCTAGGGTTCTGAACTTTTTAGTCATTTTGCAATTTAGAAAAGCTATTAACTGCACAATTAAATCATGTGCTACTACAAACAGTTAAGTGTATTTAATGTGATTTAACTAACAACTGCCACTCTTCTGTTCTGTTCTCCCTTTACCACCTACTGCTTTTGAAAATCCAGTAGTTCTAGTGATCCTATGACCACAGAGACAGATAATTTTACTGATCTTGTTGAAAATAAAACATGCTTTTAAAAAAGCAAACAAAACAACAAACTTCTATTGGACTGATTAGTCTTAAATCAGCTGTGAAACTGCATCTAAAGGGATTGAAATGACAACAGAAGGCATTGGAACATTTGAATCTACTCCCAGAACTCTCATGCTATCTCTCCCTTGTCAAAAAGGATCAGAGGATTGGTTTTATTTATGATAAAGTTTCATATATATACTGGTTGTCATCAGCTTGTGTTCTAATTAGACATCTGTGAAAGTAAAATTTGAGAGTCACACATATTTAGCATTTCTTCAGGGATGTGTGAAGAAGCATATTCCACAGTCTAGTGTAATGCACTATAGATAGTGAAGATTAGAGAGTAAGTGCGTAGGAAATCATCTGTCAGTTGTTGATTCAGCATTAGTAGTTAAAACAGAAAGACTTTTCGTCTCCTGATGTAGAAGTCTTACTTTCAGTCCTCTGCTGGCTGGAAAAATATTAGTGTTAATAGTACTTATATGTCCATTATACCCTACTCGTACCTTCTTTTTCTGATTGAAGTGCAAGATGTAGACCTTGTATCAGTGTCATGCTGTTCTGGTTGCTTTTCTTCTCCAGAACACCATAGCACTATTGTTGAGCATGGAGGCGCCTTGTTAGATCTCTGCAGAAGGCTTTCCCCTTTTGTTAGAACCAAGAGGCTTTGGTTGTGCTTGCCCCCCTGAAGATAGTTCTATACCACTTCAGAAGAGAATTACTGCTTGTCTCAATCTCTTTCCTTAGTACAGGCTTCAGTACTTGTACTACAAGGTTTATCTGGGGATAAACAATTCAGCTAGGTGTCTTAGATGGGGTTTTGGCTTGCTGGTCTGAATTTTTGGCTGTAATTTATTGTGTCTCAGTTTCAGGTTTTCTGCCTAGGCTTGAAATGAGTGAAGAGAATCCTGGAACTGTGTTCTATCAAGGAATAAGCTAGGCAGTGATAGCAGAAATTATAACAGTAACCTAGTGCACGCCAAAATAGACTTGCTTATTCAGGTAAATGCAGCCTTGTGAGCTAGTTGGAAGAGGTAGATGAAATGTTGAAGAGGCAGATGAAATATTCTATGGGCAGGTGAGAGATGTCTCACAGTTAGATAGTCTTCATTCTCAATTTACCAGATATCTGCTGAAAATACAATACAGTGGAGAGGAACCAGGCCAGGAGGTTCCTGGAGTGTGTGGATGATAATGCCTTGACACAGCTGGTCAAGATGTCAGCAAGGGAGGGTACCCTGCAGGAGCTGTTGTTTGTGAACAGAGAATGACTGGTAGGTGTTGTGATAGGATGGTTGGAGGCTCTCTGGTGATCACAAAATGGCAGAGCTCTTCATTGACGGAGAAGTACGAAGGTGTGCCAGCAAAACTGCAGGGGGAAATAAAGTGTTAAGGATGAGGAAAAGACTGAGGTACCTTTTCTGAAGCAAAGAAGGTGGTAATTGTAAAAGCAATTGTTCTTGAGGTACCAGATCCTGATCTGTAAGACAGAGAGGAGGGCAGAATGAAGCCCCCATAATCCAAGGGGAAATAGTGTGCTACACCGTTTATACACGCACAAGTCTGTGGGGCACATAGCATCCACCCAAGGGTGCTGAAGGAGCCGGAGCCTCAGCCGCTTTCCATCATTTAGCAACAGTCCTGGTTAACTATGAAGATCCATTCTATTCATTGGAAGTTGGCAAATATGACAGCCATCTGTACAGGGGGTCTGAAGGAGGATCTGAGGAACTGTCAGGCTTGTCAGCTTGACCTCGGAGCTGAGGAAGGATATGGAGCAGGTCATCCTGAGTGCTGTTGCATGGCACATGCAGGACAACCTGAGGATCAGGCCTAGCCTGCATGGGTTTGTGAAAGGCAGGTCCTGCTTGACAAACTTGACCTCCTGGTACGTTAGGATAACCCACTTAGTAGATGGGAGAAGGGCTATGAATGTTGTCTAACTGGGCTTTTGTAAAGCCTTTGACAGTGTTTTCCACTGCATTATCCTGGAGAAACTGGCAGCCTGTGGCTTGGATGCATGTATGTTTCACTGGTTAAAAAAGTTGCTGGATAGCCGAGCCCAGAGAAGAGTGGTGGTGAGAGGAGTTACATCCAGCTGGCAGCTGGTCACTAGTGCTGTTCCTCAGGGCTCAGCACTGGGGCCAGTTCTGTTTAACATCTTCACTGATGACCTGGACAGGGGGATTAAGTGCTGCCTCAGGCAGTTTGCAGGTGACACCAAGCTGGGTGGGAGTGCTGATCTGCTGGAGGGCAGGAAGGCTCTGCAGAGGGATCTGGACAGTCTGGATCAGGGGCTGAGGTCGATGGTGTGAGGTTCAACAAGGCCCAGTGCCGGGTCCTGCCCTTGGGTCACAACAACCCCAGGCAATGCCACAGGCTGGGGCAGAGTGGCTGCAAAGCTGCCCACAGGAAAAGGACCTGGGGGTGCTGGTGACAGCAGCTGAACATGAGCCAGGGTGTGCCCAGGTGGCCAAGAAGGCCAATGGCATCCTTGCCTGGATCAGCAATGGTGTGGCCAGCAGGACCAGGGCAGGGATTTTCCCCCTTTACTTGGCACTGGTGAGGCCACACCTTAAATCCTGTGTCCAGCTCTGGGCCTAGAAAAGGCACTGAAGTCCTGGAACAAGTCCAGAGAAGGGCAATGGAGCTGGTGAAGGGTCTGGAGGACAAGTCCTGTGAGGAGCAGCTGAGGGAGCTGGGGGTGTTTGTCCTGGAGAAAAGGAGACTCAGGGATAAACTTACCGCTCTTTGCAACTGCCTGAAAGGAGGTGGTAGCCAGGTCAGGGTCAAGCAACATGACAAGAGGAAATGGCCTCAGGTTTTACCAGGGCAGATTTAGATAGGAAATTAGAAAGAACGTCTTCAGTGAGGGTTGTGAAGCACTGGAATGGGCTGCCCAGGGAAGGGGTAGCAGCACCCCTAGAGATATTTAAAGGACTTGTAGATGTGGCACTTCAGCACATGGTTTAGTGGTGGGCTGGGTAGTGCTGGATTAACGGTTGGACTATATGAGCTGAAGGGTGTTTTCCAACCTGAATAATACAATGATTCTAAACTTACACTTGTCTCGCTTTGGCATTGAATATAGTCAGTAGTTCATCTGGAGGCTTAAGGAGTTTTGAGTGATTGTTTTCACATTGTCTGGTAACTGTTCTCCATGTGTGGGATGATTAATAGAATTTGAAATAACAATTCTTGTACACCAAGGAGCTGCAGGTTTTTTATCTTAGTCTTCTGACTCTTATATAATACTTTGCTTTCCTTTCCATCACAATGTACAGATCTTGCAGTATTACATGTCCTCTTTGTCTTAGTAGGTCCTTGTGACTACAAGGATTCTAAATTATGAACTCCAAATTCTAAATAATTAGGAGTTCATCAACTTGCTGAATTTCAGTTCCTTAAAATAATTTCCCTGAGTGTTGTCGTCATCCTTTGTCTGGAACGTAATTATTTCCCACCAGATCTTAGCAGATCTGAGAGGGGAGGAATATAATACATGACTATGAGAAGACCATATTAAAATGCTTCTGCTGTTGGGGTATGAAGAAGGACCTTAATCAGATTTAAATTAAAAGTGTTTTCATAAGAGGCTTCTTTACACTGTAACTCTGCTGCGCCAAGTATGTTCCAAACAAACTATTCTTAAAAAAAAAGGTAAGTCAGAAATGTGAGAGCTCAGGCTGTTTCTTTGTAACTGTTTTTAATGAGTTGAATACTGTTTCCAACTCAATATTCCTGTTCAATTCAATAGTACTGATCTGCATGTCTGTTAGCAGTCAAGGCAAGGACATTGAAGACTAAATCGATGAAGATTGAATTATCCTCCTCCTGTTAGAGGAAGCTTCTTCAGTGCAGGTTGTGATGCACTGGGATCGGGAAGTTTCCTTTCACATTGCCCATCTTGTAGGCAAGGGAGGAATTCGGTTACCAATGGTCTTGATATAACATCTTGAGTTTCTGGTTTAGAACTGTGATTGCCACAAAAATTTGTGGGAAGAGAAGTAAGGAAATTAAAGTACTTCAGTTTCTATATCATAAGACATCTAAGAGTTTGCTAGGCATCCTGTAAAACACGGAGAGCAAAATCGGCATTAAGTAATAAAACTTCACTTCATATTTCTTCTTCTTTAAAAAATTTTCAGTGTCCTTTCAAATTGTAGTAAAAACCAGAAAAAAAATGACAAGATTAATTAATTGTCACGTCTTTCCTCCCTCCCCCTGTCCTTCTGTCTCTACTGAAGACATTTTTATGGGTTCTTTCACTACACTTGAGTTTTGACCAAGGCATGCAGCCTTGCCTGGTCTTCTGAAGACCTATGTCTTATTTTCATTTGTAGCTATTTTCCAGAAGTGTCAATTTTGGATCATAGGCTTTAAGTCCAAAAAAGACCAATAGCATACCTAAAATAGTTTGTTGAATAATAGTAAAGATATTTAATTTGGCAGTACAACTTATTTCTAAGGAAATTTTGTATATATTGTTAATCTGTTTTTCATGTCAGTACATCTACTCTTTTGAGCAAATGGGTAGAAAAGCCAAAAGCTATTATTAAAAAGCATATATAAATCTTGCATGAAACTGTGGTGTTGTATGTTGCTTTCTTAATGAATAAAACCTGTTGATTCAAATATTCTATGTATGTCCTTGTCATTTTGTCTTTTGGTAGGTTGATGAAGTGGTGGATGAATATAGTGAAAATAATTTTTATGCATCTGATGAAGAACAGAAAGAGAAGGATCAGAAATTGAAAACCACCTATACTATGGACCCAGATCACAGGCTGCTGTTACGAAATACAAAGCCCCTGCTTCAAAGCCGAAATGCTGCTGTATGACAAATTCCTTTTTGATTAAAATGTTAAACTACAAATATCCGTTTTTAGAAAATTTAAAAGATTGAAGGGTAAAATCTACACCTCTTTAAAACTGGTGAAAATATCCCTTAGTGACTCTAGAAGTATGATGGATCTATTTTGAACTTAGCTTAGCTTGTAAGTGAAACACCTACACTGATTGTGGTATGTGCTCCAAATAATATAGACAAACAAAATATTAGAAAAAAGTATGAGAGCATTTGAATCCAACTTACATAGCATGTGCTGACTATACCGTAGGTAGCTCTTAATGCTAAAGCTCTCAGCAATTAGGACGGCACAAACAAGTACAATTTACTGGAACAGTTTAGTGGTACAGATCTACAAAGAAAATCATAGTTATTTTTGATTCATTATTTTCTTCTTTCTTTTGAGTCTCACATTTTAAAAGCAGACTATTATACACTAGGTTTCTAGAGCTGTTGCCTTGGCAGGGTTCCAGGATCGATATGACATCAGCTCTGCATTATATCCATGAGATTTTAAAATACAGGTAACTTTTTAGAGCTCGAAAAAGCCATGCTTGTGGTGAATCATTGTGATGTTAATCAGATCACAGAATGTTACTTCTAACCTCAGCTTGTCCTGTTAATCAGGACTAGATGTCTTTTGGGAAGTCTTCCAGTGATAATGAATATTCATATCACTGCAAAAACAGTTACTGCACCATGATTAAGTCACCTTGCAACCTATTCTGAATAAGCTAAACAGATCAGGTTATAGTTCTCCATTGAAATGTATTTTGAGATTCTAACTAATGTCTGACTCTTTTCCAAATAATTTACAATCTGCCAGCCCAGCAGACTTTGGAAACAAATTTATTAATTTTTTATAACTTTTTGCTAAAAATCACTGTTTAGTATCTGTGATATTTCTTAATTTCATGCAAAGAACAAGTATGTTTGATCTGTTTGCCATCCCACTTCACTGAGAAGTTCAGTTAGTTATTGCCTTCATTCCATAAATAATTTTCTTTATCAAATATGGCATTGATTCTCACATTTATGATCTTTAACTTTCTGATATTAAAGTTAACTCAGATGTTAAAGTGCACT
Organism: Aleadryas rufinucha; assembly: GCA_013397815.1. Lineage (NCBI taxonomy): Eukaryota > Metazoa > Chordata > Aves > Passeriformes > Aleadryas > Aleadryas rufinucha. Next base: position 82,522 of record VZTH01003606.1, read on the forward strand.
TTGAAAAGTGTTATTGAAATTATGCTGTTTTGAATTGCTATTATGGGCGTATTCATACTGTTCACAGAATTTACCTGCAATTGAATTAATTAGTGGCTTTCCCTATGACCTTATGTTTTTTGTCAGCAGTAAAAAATACTTGCAGTATATTGCTAAAAATCTTATGGTTTTGTCCTGGCTTTAGAGGTTTTAAATAACTTTTTATTGTTGAATAATAATTTTTGTTTCATTGGTACTAAGATTTAATATACCAAGTGAAGTGTTACCATGAGGGCTTTACTTGGATTCTCCTTTCTATGATTTGGGTTTTTTTGAAACAGAGAGTTGCATGACACTATTTTAGGAAAGGTTGTGACATGACACTCACTAGCATAAAGATCATATTTTGTCTTTTATTTATGAGAAAATTCAAGAAGAAACAAAAGAAAGGGTTTTAAGTTGCTTATGTCTCAGTCTTCTGCATTTTGTTAGTCAGGGTATCACTATACAACCCTGTAGCTTTTACTTTCTGTTGGATTTGATACTTCAAAAGTTGCCAGTAAAGGCAGCTGGTGTTTTAAAAATTGCATAATAGAATAATGGAATGAAAGATTTTGAGTGGAAACTAGTTAAAAGGTGATCTTGAACCTGTAGTAATAAAGGAAAAGCACATTAGAAAAATTTTTAAAGAATATTTCTTTATTAATTTGTACAGCTGATGTTAGCAATACTGATTTATTATGGATGATACCACTGTGTTTGTAATTTGAATTACCTGCTGCTTTTTCTCTTTGTCCCTATTCCTATGACCTTCTATTTATTGTAGCATACAGTAAATACTGGGAGGAAGTATAGGTACTTAATTAGTAAAAATATATTTATTCCAATGTTCTTGCTCAGTCTGCTTTGCTGATTTTGAAGGTATGCACTTTGCTTTCTGAAGAAGAGTGAGCTGCTAGTCCTGAAGGTCTGAAGCAAATGTGATAGAAATGTATGATGATTTGAATTTAACATGGTGCTCTGAATGTTCTTGCTTTAGGTGGTAATGGCAGTTGCACAGCTTTACTGGCATTTGGCACCAAAATCTGAAGCTGGTATTGTTTCTAAGTCATTGGTGCGTTTACTCCGTAGTAACAGGTGGGTCAAGTCCATACTTTACATCACTGTGTGTACTTTTTTGTGAGAGCTTTGTGCCTATTTGTTTAGCCATAGTTACAAGAACTATTATACTATTATATTAGCCACACTATAAGAATTATGTAGCTATTGCACAGTTAATTTCATTTTACATTTGTCCTGTAATACTCACTTTCACTCAACAAATGAGGATCACTAAAAGTAATTCCATCATTTTTTGGTATCCCATCCAGGGTTCATTCATTATTGTGTTTGATTCCTATGACTTTCGTTCTGACAAGAATCATGGCTGCCTAGTTAGTATTTAAATAGAGTCAGTACTAACTGGTTTGTTTACTATCTTGATTTTTTTTTTAATTATTGGAAATTTAGTTCTGTTGAGTTCTTTACTGTCTTGCTAAGCACTGAAGAAATCTTCTGATGTATATTTTATTTTCCTGCAAATCCCCAAAGGGTCAAGTTTAGAAGGGATCACTGGATATTGTCTAGTCCAACTTCTCTACTCAGGGAGAGTCCCCTGGAGCACAGTACTCAGGACTGTGTCCAGTTAGCTTTTGAATATCTCAGGGGAAGGAGACAACATATGTTTTAAAATTGATATTACCACTTGATACTGCTGCATCTTCTGTGTTTCCTTAATCTTTGGACAGTTTTTAAAGAACAAGTTTATATTTGATTCCGGACATTCAGTTTTGACTTTGTCATCTTCCATATTATTTTGTCTGCTTTTCTATGAAAGGTCATAGATTTCATAAGATTGTTAGTGTTATTTTTTCATTTGTATTTCATAGTTTTTGCATAGTGTGCCAATATGAAGTTTTTCTTCCTTACTCAGGTTTTTAGATTTTAAACTTCCGTGTATTGGTATGAAAAGGGTTTACATGAGACAATATTAATTGTGTTTAGAATGACTTTTTAACTAAACATGGTATTTTTGGCTAGAATTTCGCTGTGAAAATAATTTACCTTTAAAATCAGTTATGTCAGACAAAAGAGTTTTTTAAAAAACGTCACTTTTGTTGTGTTTGGCAAGGTTACTCATCCTAGACGTACCTTAACTTTTGTAAGCCCTGCCATCATAGTGCTGTTTCTCTGTAAACTTCCACAGTTCAATATCTCTATTGTTTAAAAGTTGGTAAAGAAGTAAAATGGGACTAGATAGAGTATTCATGCTTTTATTTCAGGTGAGAATGAATCACTATTATTTTTGTGTTTGGCTCTATAGTGCAGTATGCTTCCCATTCTCTTTATACAAAGATGAGTAAAGTGACTAAAGCAATTTGGCAGATAATGTATAGAGTTAAACTCATACTCACATGTTGAAAGGATTATTTGCATGTGGTTTATTGCTCATCTATACTCAGATTTCATTAAAAGAAAATTCACTTCTTTCCTGTATCTCAACTAGTATCTTAAATGGCACTAATCTTCTGATTTTTCTGTGTTAAATGGCTTGTCTGTTCTCTGTTACCATTGTGGGGGAAACGCTTTTGCTATTAGAGCCACTTTGAAATAAGCTTTTGCTGTTTGCCCTTGGAGTTATTTGCCTGTGGCCTTTAATTTAATGTCAACTAAGCTATAATCTAGTTAGGGTGAAAGTGCCCAAAAGAGCATTTCACTGCAATTTCCAGTCCTGTTTCATCATGTGCAGCTGACTATTGCTATGCACCTATGTAAGAATTGCATAAAATGGATTTAAAAGATCTTAAGTACTTCTCTATTATTACTTTTCTTTGTAAGCAACAGCTGTAATTACCTTAGGGCTGTTAGACAGTTTTGAGTAAGAGGAGATAATGAGTATGATGATTTCTCTATTAGGATGAGATTTGCAGCATGCAAGGATTTGAGCACTCATGGTTCAGAAAAATTGTGTGTAAATTATCACTTAGTTTTTAAGCAATTGGTGGCACAAAATCTGCACTTTAAAAGCTTCATACTAGTACCCAGATTTCTTTTTGCTCACTCTTGTGGAGGCTTTTAAACTAATACATTAATGATGAGAATGCCCTCTCCAAACATGTTTAATGTTTTTTGTAGAATATTACATAAATCTGTTGTGTCTCTTGCAAAGTCTTATTATGTAAAAGCACTAGTGTTTGGTAGGTGTGTGTGTGTATACCCTTGATTTACAGGAGATCCTGGCCCTTTTTGACATTTTTTAGAAAAATTCTTAGGAGAAAAAGTCTTAGCGATTCTTATTAATTGTGCAAGGATTAACTGTTCCTGTAATTAATGCAGTTATTTCAGCACTGCAGATAAAGCCTGTGTGTTTTTGTTCTCAGCTACATCATCCTGAAATACTTATTTCAAGAGGGTGGATGAAATGTAAGGCTTTTGTAAGCTATTTCCATTATATTAAAATGATTAATGGAATTCTGGTTTGAATAAATACCCAAGGCCTACAAGAGGCACCACTGCACTGGTGTGAGTGACTATTTTTGCATATTGGAGTTTTAAAAAATGAGAGCCTGGTTTCATTATGCATCTCACTTCCTGTGAATCAAATGATGAAGTTAGCAGTTGGCAATAAGCTTTGCCCTGTATGTTTGTGCCAAAGCAAATGTATAACTACCTTGATGTTCAAACAGAATTGGACTTTCTTTGCCATGTTGAATTATTCTATGTATCAGTAATTTTGTGGAATGACTCTTATTTTTCTTTTCACATTCTAGGGAGGTGCAGTATATTGTCCTGCAAAATATTGCCACTATGTCAATTCAGAGAAAGGTATACCCTATTTAGAGTTTTTTTTAAATCACATTGTAAATTAAACACAGGAGAGTTACTTAAATATGTTCTGATTTTCAGGGCATGTTTGAACCTTATCTGAAGAGTTTCTATGTTAGATCAACTGATCCAACTATGATCAAAACACTGAAGGTGAGTTTAAAGGCAAATTTTTCTATATACTGCTGGACTAAGCAGTTTGCAACAGAAAGGTAAAATGTTTTTCATTGATACGACATAGGTCATTCTGTGCTGTTTCTTTATCTCACTGAGAAGTATCAAGTTGTGGCCTTTAGTGAGGTCCACTAGTGGCCTTCAGGCTTGTGAGGCTATCTGCAAGTTCTTGTTACCATGTTGCAGGTGGAAGATTGGCTGTATTTTCCCCTACAGCTGTTAGGACCTTTCAGTGATAGAGAACTATTCAACCAGGCATTCTAACATTGAGAGTTTGATTATTTTCATGGGAGGAAAAGCATCTTTAATACTGTTAGCTTAAAAAGAGTTTAAATCTGTTCCCCTGTATGAAATGGGGCAGTGTTTGAGTCCCAAATTTTCTTTGAAGTCAGCATTTGACATGAGAAGTACTTCAGGCTTTCCTCAAGGCCACATCTAAATGCATGTTTTCAGCTTGTCTTGTTGTTTTCTCTGTTCTTATTCTTTAACAAATGTGAAATCCTTGACAAAACAATAACTAAAAGTGTCTACTATTATGTGCCTTTTCTCTTGTTTTGCTTTAGATTGTCATAGGCACTTGTGTTTAGGAGTGGAAGGTACAGTTTTCTGAAATAAATGTTATTTTTTCCTTATATTCATTTTACATGCATGTTGCACCTTCATTATATGTCAAAGATGGCTGTGCCAAAACTATCATGTTTTTATACAAACTAAATATATTTTTGTATTTTATACCAACAATAAGACTTAAGTAAATTTGAGGCAGTTGGAAGAAGAAAGATATACTCTACATGATAGGAATGAGGAATGCCTTACTCTTATCCAGGAATAGTCAATCTGAAAATAATAGAAAGTTGATATATTTTAATTGCCATATTAATTGATAATATAATGGGGAAGAAGTGGAGAAGTAGAAATTGTAGTTTTTTCTTTCATTGTCTCATTTGTTACATGATGGCTGAAAAATCTAGAAAACCCTAAACTTTTACATACATAGAAAAAACCTTGTTTTCTCCCTCTCTACCTCTGTTGTTCAAGTCTATCTGCTTTAATAGAGAATGATGAGGCCCATGGAAGTAATTAATATGTAGGAGCACCCTTAAATTCATCTGCTGGGCTGTTTGGATTTCTGCTTTTTTTATTTTCCAACATCAAGTTTGCTTTTTTGATCACTGGTTAGCATTGAGCTTGTATTTTCACAGTTACCTATTTTAACCACAAATTCTCAGTTATAATTAGTTGTCATCATCTCAGAGCCTTTCATTTTCTGTATAGTTAAGGTTTGTTCCCAGTTATGAACATTACTTTGCAGACATACGTGTTGATTTTTTTTTCTGTTTTATTAATTGGTCTTCTACTATTTGGAGTTTTTACCCAGCTTTTGTTAGTCAGCCTTTGTCTTTATTTCCCTGAAAACTGTAGCATCAGTTGAGAACTTTGTCGCCTGTCTTCTCATTACTTTCATAGTCATATGTGAAAAAGGCCAGCAAAGATATTTGTGATATTCCATTGATAGCCACCCTGTACTATAAAATAGTCTCCTTTTCTCTTTCCTATTCCTGTTTTTGATTTATCCTCTTGCTTTCTATGCTATTCTAGATACGTATCTTTACGAGCCTTCAATTATATGTCTTAGAAAATTGTTTTGAAGTACAGGTAGACTGTATCATTTGAGTATCCTTTTCTGGATGCCTCCAGGTCAAAAAATACCAACGTATTTCTGAGGCATGACTTCCCTTGGGAGAGACAGGGTTGTGTTTTCAGTTTACTTCATTCAAAGTTAAAGCAGCCTGGAAGTATAGCATCTTAGCAATATATGCCAAGTGTTGTATATTATCCTTTTGTTCACCTGGAACAAAGAGGGGGGCTTTCAGAGTCTGACGTTGTTGATGTTGATTAAGATCTGAGGAATCTCATAGATGCAAATGTTTCTTTCCTGCATGTAAAGGTCTTATATTACAGTTCATCTGAATATAATGGGCAATTTATTTCTCCCCTGATGCAGTTGTGACTTCTGTTATTTCTTCTTACATTGTCATGTGGTTCTTATATGCTAAGGCCTATTGTATGACGTTGGAAAGCTGACAAATATTTCAAGCCTATTTGATATGCAATGCAGCACTAAAGCTTGAGCTCATAAAAAATGCGCCACTAAACCCTCGAGTCCTGCTTTGTAAACTTTGCAAGTACTTGCAAGGAAAATACGCCTCCTGAGTGCAATGCTGGTACTAATTTGTACTGATATCTGGTATACGCTATTGAATTCTGAGCGGTATTTTTAAAATTATTCTATATACAATAAAAGTATAGTGTACATGTGATACTGTTTATAATATTTTATTTTAGCTTTTGATAATGTATCTGGGATTTTTTTCTTGCAGCTTGAAGTCTTGACAAATTTAGCAAATGAAGCCAACATATCAACTCTGCTTCGAGAATTTCAGGTTTGTGCAAAAGTGTATTCTTTTTATATTTATGATCTCTTTTTCCACTGTTGGATGTTTTTTCTAGGCTTAAACTTTTCAAGTTAAAGTATTTTCGAAGATAAAGTGTTCTAAAAATGGAAATTAAACCCTCTCATACCATAATGGATGAGGGAGCTATTTGTATATGGAAAGGAGTTCAAGTGTTGTGTTTCTCACTCTCTTTCCAGCTACCAAAAAAAAAAGTGATGAGAAAAACTCAATCATTCCATATTCTTAAACACAAATTCCAGCAACTTGACTGACACTGTAAGTCACTATATGATAGGGTCTTAATTTTAGCACTATTTGGCCATTAGCATTTATTGCCAAACCTCATTTCCATAAGTCATTTGGTGAAACAGTATTGTCTCCCATATCTTTATGTATCAGGAAGATCTTCTGCCTATATTGTGAAACAGTGTCTGGCCTTCTTTCTTTCCTCTTTGCTTGTGTCATCTATTTGCATTGCTTCAGTTCTCTGGCTGGATTTCTGTGAAAGGTACTGGTTCTCAGGCAGATAGGTTATTCATAGTTTCACAGATGCTCCTAGTTGAACTGAAACCTCTCTGAAGAGAGAGTTCATCAACTCCTCCAACCTGGCACACAAACTAATGGCTGTTTTTGGGTAATTGCCCCCTGCCCCAAGCTTTCTTGAAATCAAAGGTTTGCATGGCCATGGGTGACCAAAGCTTGCAAGAAAACGTCTTGTAAAAGTGACAATGAGGTGAAGAAAGTATAGTTTCTGATGTGCAATGTAGCTTTCTAAGTTTAATTTATTATACAGTGTGTCTGTCTCATGAGAATAATATGGTAAGTCTTTGGTTGACAAGAGTTATGTATTGACTAATGAAAATCCTACTTCCTTAGACTTACGTGAAAAGCCAAGATAAACAGTTTGCTGCAGCTACGATTCAGGCTATAGGCAGATGTGCAACAAACATCACTGAAGTGACTGACACATGCCTTAATGGCCTCGTCTGTCTGCTGTCCAACAGGGATGGTAAGCTAAAGTTCTCTTTGTTTTCTGAGTAGCTGATGGCATGAAACATTTTCTTGGAGAGAGCCACACAAAGCTTCAGATCGCATTTAAAAGCAAGTGACAGTTGACTTTTATAAGAATTTGGCTGACACAACTGGGTAAAAATCCTGCACTTCCAAAGGCTCTGGTATTCACTGAGTACTTATTTTCTCTTCTGTTAGAGAATTTAATTCCCTGTAGCGCTCAATTACATGTTTATCTACTTTTTCTTAAAATGCTGTGATTGTTAAAGCGTGCTGTTTTGATTATCATAGGTAGCAATAGTTAGTTACGAGTTTAGTTGCATCAAAGCAGTTAGCCTGTAGAGGGTGCTGAAGGCTTGGATTTTTTTTTTTAGTGCATCAATGCCTAACTCAAAACACATATGAAATAGTTTTAGGATAAATGGCCTCAGATTGGGCTTGATTTTGTACTCTAGCCTTCTGTTATTTTTGGATAGTGAAACAAAGTTGCAAATCACTAAGGAACACAACAAAGAGCAGATAAAGTCAAATAGGGTATAGCAGCGCAGTAAGACAATACCTGATAATATTGTATATTCTTACTATTTACCAATGAATATATCACATTCTTATGTCATAAGAAGTCAGTAATATGTGTTAATAAATAATGTCAGGAAGGAGCTAAAGTGTGATTTTTTTGGAGAGTCCCAGAGTAACTTGAATAGTTCAAAGAACATAGTTGACATTGCTCTCAGCTTTGAAAAGCAACATTAATGCGTCTCTGTAACTCCTGGATGTAATTTTCTTGGTAATCCTGAGAAGGCCTTTATTAGGGGCATCATTTTGACAGCACATATTTTGCCAGTGATGCACTAATGCACATAGAGCTTTCTCTTATTTGGTTTATGAACTGAGTTGTCATTCTCAACCACCTCATCTTGTATCAGAAACTCGTGAGTGGCCTCAGTGTATTGCTTTGTAGTTTTAATATATATGTGACTTTCATTTCTTAGTGCTGTAGATCTTATTTCTGTTTAAGCCTTTCTGATTATCACCTCTGTTTAAAATATCTTGCCATTCATGTTACAAAGCCATGTCTGCACAGTGTACCTTCTGGTATTATATTCAGCAACAGCCACAGTAAAAATACAAGCTTCAGATGTTGTTCCTGGTTCTGTCTAATTCTTCTAGCAGTCTTCCTTTGAGTAGGCTTTCTTCAGCATGTACAAATCCCCATGTTTCTTCTGTTTTAAATGGAACAATAAAACTGTCACTTCAGAATACTGATTTTGATACTTGACAATCCTTCTTTCTGTTTCCTTGCTTTGTTTTTGTTTTGCTAAGAAGGAACCAAGATAAGAGGAATAATTTTTTCTTCTTTTATTGCTGATTGTCAATTTAATATTTTCTTCAAAGTCATTCAATATGTATATATGTGTATATATTTATATACACACACATATGCGTGTGCATGTATACAAAGGTCTGTCTCAACAAGATTAGTTTTCATGTCTGTTTGTAAGTAGTTGTCTAGCAAATAAAATTATCTCCTTGTGCTTACTGTTCTGAAAGACTGCAAAGGATATATTGAGGATCTTTTAAACCTGGCAGCTGGCAAATTACTTTACCATAGCTACAGTGTCTTTATTCCTTCTTTCAAGGAATGAATAGAATGGCATAATTTACGTGGTACCTTTCCCCAGGTGGCAGGAAATTACCGATAGTCACAGCTTACTGAACATAAGAGTTTTGGCATGGTAAGGGAATAAAAAAGAGATTTAGCATAGGAGAATAGCTTTAAGAGTCTTGATTAATCTTGCTTTCCCCCAACTTTCACTCTTAAAGCATGCAAGCAATTTGTTTGCTCTGCTTCTTCCTTCGTGGTCATTTGAAGCCTGGAAGTAGTCCTGCTGCTTTGTGTAGCATGGTAGGTCCAGTAGGTTCTGAGGTCTGTGAAACCAGAGTCGGCTCTGCTTTCTCTGTACTGTTTTCTTATTATGAAGAATTCACTTGAGTGCGGGAGAGAGGTGCTCATGCTAATTCTACCAAACCAACACGGAATCCTGAAGAGCAAGCTTGTGCGAAAAGTGCCTTCTGATTCCATGTGCTTGTTCTGTAACTGTAGATATAACCCAATATCAAGACATCGTGGCTGTGTCTGGCACAAGAGCTTTACAGTTAATTATTCTGCAACTTGGGTGATGAGAGGAAGGGTATTGTTGCAGAAAGAAGGCTCTGGGGAGGTCTATAACTGCTCTTGAAATTTTCTTTGCATGCTTATAATCTGACTTAAAGTCAGATTTCTCCTACTCAGTAAACCTGTGGTGTATGGGGCAAAAAACCCAACAATGTTTGAACTACAGAAGCACAATGGAAACTACAAATTTCAGTGATGAGACACTTTGGTGAATGGTTATCACAAGCTAAACTTGACTGACTCCTGAAAAGACTGGTTTTTATGAAGCCATGTTGAGGGCAGAAAATTATTTTCCTTCCTCATCTGCTGAAGAAAGTACAAAAAAAAAAGTTATTTTCTTTCTGTAATGGGACATTTGGCGTTTGACTGATACCTTTCCTTTAAGCAATTGTATTGATAGTTTCAACTGACTGTTGGCCCCACTGTGGCATAAGTCATTTTAGATGTAAGAGACAGATGGGTTTATAGGAAGTCTCTTGTCTGACTGCATATAGTAGAAATACTGCAGTTTTTTCTTAGATGGGTGACTTTCGTTTTCTGTTGAAAGTTGCAGGTTGAATGTAAACACGATTGTAGAATGTGTAGTTAGAACTTCTTTGCCTTACAAATCTATACAAAACCAGACAAGGCATAAAATCCCTGGAACTGTTAATACATCAGGTAACTACTACATATCTCTTCTAATTACTGTTAGAATGACATAAAAGAAAAGCAACTTGTAGCATTCGGTTTATGTGTATTAATAGGGTTTCCAAGATTTGTTCTTTATGTTATAAAGATGGAAAAGTTAACAAGGTAAAAGCTTAAACTTTGGCTAGTTCTGAAAAACAGAAAGTTAGGTCTGTCTGGGTAATTATCTCTAGTGGTTGCCTTCTAGCAATGTTTTTAACTATTTGCATAACCTTCTAGTAACCTTAATAATAGAATGGTTTGAGTTAGGAGGGACCTTTAAATTTCATCTAGTCCAACCTCCCTGCTGTGGACAGGGACACCTTGCACTAGACCAAGTGGCTCAGAACTCCGTCTAACCTGACCTTGAATGTTTCTGGGGAAGGGGCATCCACCACCTCTCTAGGCTTCCTGTCCAAAAACAGTTGATGCAGTTTTGCCGCTTTTAGAAAAAGCGGTTATACAAATTGTAGACTGTGGAAAAATTAGTCTTCACTTGTGTGTTTTAGTTGCTGCAAAGATGGGTTAATGTAAGTGAAAGAAAATTTGATGCAACATTAATGATTTAAAATGTTGTATTTCAGAATCCAGCTTTTGAACATTCTCTGGGAATACACTCCATGCTGAAGTAATTTTCTGAGGTTCTGTTATAATGTAGCCAAATTCTCAATTATTGAAAAAGTCTTTAATTTGGTCGTGACAATTTACTGTCTGCTGCATTGTTAATTTTTTTGCATACATCGTTATTTGACAAAATGGAACAGTATATGACTGAGTATACTTTAAGTTTTTGAGAACTTGTCAGGCTCCAGAGTCTTCAGAGTTTGTCCTACGTAGTCATTTCCACATTGCTTCAAAATTGTTTGAAGAAACTTAAGAGTTTTACTATGACTTGAAAATTGAAACTGCTGATACCTCATGTAGCCTCCTTTATTGATAAAGGTATTCCTGATCAGTTTTTCTGTGATTTTCAGTCTTTATTTTAAGAATTTAATATACTTTTATAATCCTTTAGATATGATTTACATTGTTTCAAAATTCTTTGTTCATTTATCATTGCCTGGTATGCACTTTCTCTTTGATAATTCTACTAGGAGTTACATTTTAAAATTTTCTTACTGCACATTGAGAATACCATCTGCCCTTCTAGTATTTTGCTGGAGTTTATTACGGCTTTGAACCTAAGTGTTTGTCTTGTATTTCATGCTCATTTTTGTGATCCTTTGTGTGCATAAAGCAAGCCTCACAGAGTCTGGGTTTTTAGGACTGTGCCAGTCCTTATTCTAATACAAATGCATTTTGATTTTGTTTGTACTTTTTTCCCCACTATCTAGACTAGTGTAAAAAAGCCATGCTAGTATACTTGTTTACATTTCTGGCTTATTGTCTTTAAAATTGCTCCCACAGATTGCATTTAAGTAGCTCCTATGGTGACATTTCATCTACTGCAGTTGATATTATCATAGTCAGTTCTGCGTTGTCAACAAGTGTTTTTAATAATAACTTCATGTCCACTCATTTTTTTGGGTTCAGTTTTATTTTTCTTAACTGTTCAGTTTATTACAAAATACTGAATGATAAAAGTTGCCATTACAATGTTCCCCATTAGAAATATTCCAGGTTGTAATTTTCAAGTTTCAAGAATTGTCTTCCTATTTTAATATCTGGCAAAATACAATGTAAATTAGATTGATCTGTAGGATTGTGTAAGACCTTGAGATGTTAACCTTGCTTCAAGAAATTAGTCTAGAAAAATGACAGATGTCATGTCAAATAAAGGATGACACAAAAAGCTATGAGCTAAAATCTAAGCATTTCAGAGGCATATGGCATAGTGATATGCTCAGAGCTTTTGAAAAGCCTTTCTCCATAAAGAAGCCTGCTTTCTCAAAAGAAAAACCTTAAAACCCCCACACCCCCCCAAAATTTAGACATCTCTTCCCCATGCTGTTCTCTTGAAACTTGAGCGTGCTTGATTGCTGAATGTATGGTCCACGTGTCAGATTAGCTCAGACAGAAATGCAGGAATACCTCTGTTTAACAAATGATAGTTAGTCATCGTCTTCTTCCCTTACATGAGTTTACTCTTGCATGGAAGCTTGCCTCTGCACCTGTGGGGTCTTTTCAGCTTCGAAGATTGTACATTTCATACAAGTTGATCAGGCTGTGAATGTTACTTGTTGCAGTAGTTAAGCACTCCAGTGCATGACTTTGGCATGAATCTTTCAACAGCTCGCTATTTAGAAGCTTCATTTGAATGTACTAGAGATTAGGTTACAGACCCGAGAGAGAGTGTGTAGACGGTGAAAAAATGCAAAGGAGACGTTTAGATATTTCTCTAGCGTATGAATGAGCTGTTACTTTTAATGCAAGTGTTTTTATTCTCATTGCAGACTGCAAATTACTTTTGAATATGCATAATTTTAATGAAAATTAGATTTTTTTTTTAACTGTTCCTCAATTTTATGGGAAAAATATGAAGTGCAGCTTCACTAAAGAGCAGTTTCATACAAGTATGTACTAGGTTGGTATTTTTACATTTAAAATGTTTGTGTCCTCTTTTTGCTGGTTATAATTTGATTCAGGAAGCTGAATTTATATTACTTAGTAGAATGGTTTGCCTCTTTCTTACCAAATGAATATAATTCAGTTCTGCAAAGTGTATTTGGAAAGCTTTTACATCTTTTGCAATCAATTATTTATGGTTTTTCTTTTGCATAAATGCTTTTGAAATTAGTAATTTGTTTTGTCTCAAACAGAAATCGTAGTTGCTGAAAGTGTTGTTGTCATTAAGAAACTGCTGCAAACCCAGCCAGCACACCATGGTGAAATTATTAAGCATATGGCCAAACTCTTGGATAACATTACAGTGAGTATTTGTTCACAATCTCTTATATTCCTTGTTGACTGATAATGAGATTTTTATCTCCTTTGAATTTGTGCTGTAAGTGGAAGCAGGTATATTAGAGAAATAAAAAATAATTATATATTTTTGGCATTATATATAGTTTTTCGTGATCTTAATGAAAAGGAAGTAGAAGCTATCAGATGGCTCCAATTTGTGCCTTAGGTCTGGGAAACTATTTTGAAAGAGATCCTTGGAAATGTTGAGTATTGCTAGTCCTGTTACACCAGGATGATTAGCAGGTTTAGAATGTGGAGTGGATAAATTGAAATTAAAATAAGCCGTTAACTTAAGGATTATTAGCCAGTTGTCTTCGTGATCTGGAGTGGAGTTTAAAAGTTTTATTTTAAACCTTTTTCCCCAAATCACTTGACCTTTCTGTGGTATCAGGCATGTTGCTTTGAGTGTGTTGAATCTTGCAGTTTTATTTTTATCTTCTGGGTATTTGAGATTTTGTGTTATTTAACAGTAAAATTTGAATTATTCCCTATTATCTGTCTTTAGATTTATTTGACCTTTAGATATGCAAATATTTAGTTCTCCTCACAGGCCCAGTAATTGATAAAACCTTTAGTGATCTATCCTAAATTAGAGTATAGGGATGACAACCAGTAGCTATCTATTATATCATTAACCAAAGGTGTCAGATTTTGATCTGTCAACAGTTATTTTTCTGTAGAGACTATAAATAGAGGTACTTAGTTTCATAAAATTACACATTTTTTGATAATGGAGAAGTTTCTAAATTAGTGAAACTTCATTTCTCCGTAGCTGAATTTGGCAAAGTTTGGAGTATTAAAAGAAAAAGGAAACATGGTGTTCTTGGTTCATGCTTACTCAAAAATTAAATGAATATTTGGCTGCTAAGAGCTGATGATCACTTTGTAACTGGTATAAAGAAAATAAATCCTACTGAATTGGTCATATCAAAATAAGATTCTGTTGCTAATTACATATCACTGACTCTGAATTACAGTAAAGACTCGGTGTATTTCAGTTTGTCCTTTGAGTTTTTCTTACATATCTGAACATAGTGGTTACTTTTGTTCCTTTACTTTTGTGTGTTTTCATTTGTACCTTAAACTTTTATCCCAGGTGTGCTCAGGCAAAGACCTATGAGGTCTATTTTGTGTGTGATACTTGCTGAGTAGACCCATGCATAGTGCAGCTTGATCTAGCTGTATTCCAGCTCCTTTCCTCACATCCTTCAAAGGCTGTAATGGAGAAATGCATGTCTGATGGTGTTCTGAAGACATCAAACAAGAGAATAATTGGATCTCTTTAAACTTCCATTTTTAAAAATCATAAAAACATTTCTATTTAGCTGTTAATGTGTTCATAACGTTGTCATGGTTTACAATTTAATGACTTGCTAAGTTGTGGGCCAGAGATCGGAGTAGTGCTTGTTTGTGTTAGGTATTCACTCTGAGGTAGGCTTAATTAGTTTTGTGTGTACAGCTTTTAGAGTGACAGCAGTTTAAAAAATATACTTATGGGAAAGGGCCATTTAGAGAAGGGTACTTTCAAAACCCCCTCTTAGTAGGGGGTAGTCTCATCTCTAGCAGCAAGGAAATCTGATGCTTTAGGGGAAGGGTTTTAAAGATAAGAGAAGTTCAGTGTGGTGCACCTCCAGTGTATCTTCTGAGCCAATTACTGGAAGCTTCTGTTTACTGCCCACATCATTATCATGCTTACTAATCTAAAAATCCTAATTTCTCCTCATATTCCATATCTCTGATCAGCTGTTCCCTCTTCTCTTTGCCTTTTCCTGATAATTGTGTGGGTTTTGAAGTGGGGTGACCAGAAGTGTACACAGGTGTCAGATATGATGGAGAAATCTTGTGCAATGACATAGTGATACTGCTTGTTTTGTGGTTTTTATCTCACTTTCCTGGTATTGTCTGCCTTTTTACTTCTGCAGAACACTGACTTAACCATTCTACAGTTCTCTGAGAACGTTCATGATTCCAAGATATATTTTTCCCTAGAAATATCTTGGAGTCCATCAGTATGTGTAGAATATGTTTTTGCATCCTGCTCTTAATGTTCCAAGGCCAGTAGTCTCCAAATTTGTTTCTGCCTTTTGCTTTTTAGAAAAGTAATTTATTATGGTGCATTATGTCCAGTAAGGACTGCTATCTGGGTGATGGGAATCTTGACTTCTGGTGTGATTTTTCTCTTACAGTACTACTAAGGCAGGTTTTTTTTCTTTTGATAACTGGTGAATTCTGACATTCTTGCTTTTCCTTTCAGACTTATTCCTAGTGCCTTCTAGAATATGAGCAAGGATATGAAACAAGTCTGAAGTTTTTTCTCATCTAGAGATGGGGAAGAGTACTTCTTGATGGGATAAAACCTTGCAAATGCAAGCAAAAATAAAATAGTGGCATGTAATTTTGAAGAGCTTAATATGTGAGGATAATCATGTCATTTATGGATGTAATTAAGTGTTAATATTTACTTTTTTGGACTGGGATTCT
The DNA here is from genome assembly GCA_013397815.1 of Aleadryas rufinucha. Lineage (NCBI taxonomy): Eukaryota > Metazoa > Chordata > Aves > Passeriformes > Aleadryas > Aleadryas rufinucha. Next base: position 98,236 of record VZTH01003606.1, read on the forward strand.
TATTACAAGAGTAGTGGACTTGTAGTTTTTAATACTGCTCTGTCCATTCATCCACTGATAACAAACTTGACTTCCTAGTCTTACATAAATACTACTTGTGGCTATGCTTCTGGTATGGCTTCACAGAACAGGAAGCTTCCTTTCTTTAATTTAGTTCTCCTTTCCTGCAGTGCTGAGAAGGTATCATGAAGTATGACATCCATGTGTTTGTATGTATTTCAGTTCTGCAGGCTTCAGATTCTAGCCACATTGTTTTACCTGGGATACACTTTAATAATGCATTTTTAAACCTTTTTATTAGTAATGATTTAATGAACAATACTCATAATTTGATTATTTTTTTACTGGCTCTAATGTCTATGTGATTGTTTAGAATTTGAGTGGGATATGTGACCTCTGGGACATTGTGTCCAGGGACACTGAACTTGAAGTAGATATTCTGCTTGAATAAAACACAGTTTAAAAAAAACTGTACACTGTATAAGAAGTGCAGTCACTAGTAAAAATTCTGTTTTAAAGGAATTACATGTAGAGGTTCAAAAAATAAGGGAGTTCTTGAAGGTCTACCATTTGAAAACAAAAAATGAGTACTTGTCTTTTGCTCCTATTCTTTCCTGTGTGCCTTTTCTTCTTGCTGTCAGTCTGACATTTGAAATCAACTTTATCCCTATTTCCACTTCTGATTCCAAGTAAAATTTTAATAAATTGGTAGGTATGCAAATATTCTTCTGGATGCAGAAAATTACACCTCATTTGCAATTTGAATATCTCTCATTTTGTGACAGATGTGAATAACCAGAACTGGTGATTTTAAGTTGTACTTTACCCTTATGTTTTGTGTGAATATATTGAGAGCTGAACTACTTTTCAATAGTTTTTCAATTGTGCTGCTTAGAGTCATCTGTAAAATCTTTATAATATCTTTCTCTAACTGCTGTAAGTAACCAGAGTCTTGCTTTGAGGGGAGTGTCTGGCTGGTTTTTCTTTTTCTTTTTTAACCATTTATTTATTTTCCTTGAGACAGGTAATGGGTTGAAATGGCAATAGAAACTGCCTCCCGGTACTAAAGGCTTAAAAAGTGCACTTAACCACTTGCTCAGGCCATATGGAATAAAACATCAGGCAAAGTAATTTACAATCCTGTTTGCCTTTGAGGATAATGCAGAGCAGGGCTGAATAATGATAGTATTATTTCCTGCATTTTTGTCAATTCAAGGTCCCTACTTAAGCTATACTGGAAAAGGCAGTGAAGGTCTAGAAGGGGCTTCATTTCTTCTTTGCTGTTTTGAGTGCCCTGGAAACAACACCTGCAGATCATGCACTCGATATTACATGGTTGGGAGCTGGAAGACTTAAACAGGGAAAAAGAAGTTTGAAAATATTGTGTGATTTTGACCCCAAATGAATCCAGTGACACAGAAACATTGGGTTCATCAGTTCGACATACACTTTTCATTAAAATGGCTTCTTGCTCAGGGTTTGATTCAAAAAGTCTGTAATTGGTATTGATTCTTGTGGCACAAAATTGTGTTTAATATATATGCAGTATTTACATAGTAAGCTAACCACCTGGTTAAAAGGCAGAATCTCACAAGAAATTTCTGTCTACCATTGTCACTATTTTTCAAATGAGGCTTTGTTTAGTCTATTTATTTAACGTTGTAAAACTAGTTTATTACTCTAATAATTTAATTTTACAAACTGGGAAAAAAACTTGAAGAGTAAAGTACTGTGCTTAAATGAACACTATTTAAATGTATTTAAATACAGTTCATTGTGGTTTTAAAGTGTAGTCCTGGGCTTCACTAGGAAAAGTACAATAATGATATTTGCACGTCATTATTAATGCTGTTACTGAAACTGGTCTGCTCTGTGAGCTATTTTTGCTAAAAAGACAATAATATGAAAAGGAATAGGCTGTTTCTGATAGGCTGCTGCCCAAACTATGGTACTTGGTGATCTCTTGTAGAATTTTAGTATTTTAACAAGTCTGTAATGAAATATTTTAGAAAAATAAATCTAGCATGACTGAAATCTGAAGTTGTCTATATATTCTTATTTAGAGGTATCTATCTGTACAGTAGGCAACTTGAACTGCTCCTATACTGGAAAATTTAATGTACCACTCAATTACTATTCTTTAGCCCAATTTAAAATAATAGATTGGGTGTGAGGTCTTAATGCAGTGTAACCTTTGGAACATTAGAAATAACCTCTTTCTCTTTTGAAATCAGTGTACAGTAATGGCATCGGTCTTACCATTTTGCGGATGAACATAGTCTGACTGCATTTAAAGTTCTTAGACGTAGCAGCTGTTCAGTAGCTTGTTCATCTCTCTTGTACTGTAAATTCCAAGGGTATTTAATTTTTTTCTCAACTCACATAAAAGAATTCATCTGTGTCTTGGTCAGTATTTACATATATCTATATACATTAAATCACTGTGTTATACCACTCTCAATACATTATGTTACCTCTCTCTTAAATTTCTTCTCCATATTTAGAATTGGCCTTTATCTCTTACAGGACTTTTTGTTGTTGTTGTTGGACTCTGTATTCTGTTTATCCATGATGTGGTTGCTTTTTTTTTCAGTGGAGGCAGTCCTCTGTTCTCCCCAAGACATGCCTGTTTATATTTTTGTTGGCATATGTATTTGCAACCATGCCAAGTACAGAGGCAAATACTCTCAAGCTGACTTTCTTCAGAGTTGCTTCCAAATGTTTTGGAGCAATAAAACTTTTTGGAGCACTTTTAATCATTAAAATTTCTTGAACATGATTAGTATTTCCTTAGTAGGCTTAGCGGGCCATGTTACCCTTTTAGAATATACTTTTCATAAGCAGCACTTTCAAATGTTGCAAGATTGCTGAGTAACATACTTAATAGTTGGTTCCCATTGTAATTCTGAGAAATAGATATTCATATATTAATAACAGACATGCTGGAAAAGTAATTAAAGCATATATAAAAGTTACTAAGAATTAATGCTTTGAGAACCACAGTGCTGCATTTCTAAAGCATATATATCCTGTGAATCTTACCTAAGGCAAAACTCACCCTGCCTTAAGTGTAAGCTTATTAGTAAAGATCACTGTGTAGTGTAAGGACTAATGAAAAACGGTAGTATGAGTGATTTTTATCCTTTCAGAAAAAGCAATAAAATTAGCTGAAATTACAGTGGAAGGTTTTCTTTTTTCTAAATTACGGTCAGTTTTTTTGATAGACTAGAATAGTTACGCTTTTCCCCTGACATTTCAACATCTGTTGAACAAGAATCTGTACAGAATGTTAGAGCAACACAGCCTGTAGACACTATGCAAGACATACTTCTGAACTTTCTCATTGCATTCTTTCTTCCTTCTGCTCAAGGAAGGAGAAAAATGCTTTCAAGGGATGTATGTAACACAGATGCAATTTTTAACCACCAAGTAATGTAGGCTAGCTCACCTTTTACAAGAGTATGTAAATATTATTTCATTTAAATCTTAAGTGCTTCTAGCTAAACTGCATGGAGCATGAGCTTCTGTTTCCTTCTGTGCTTTTCCATTTTGCCTCCCCTCTGTTTTTGACATTACTGTGCTTCTGAACTCGACATCATAGACTGGGAGTTCATCTAAAAGCTGCTACTGCCATTTATTTCAGTGATACTGTTGAGTAGCTCCACAACGTAAGACCTGTGTGAATTTTTGGTCAAAGTGTTTCAGTTAAGATGGTAGATCCTATTCAGAAATTGCGAATTGCAGTTTTGAACTGCTGTCTCACCAAAATTCTGTGTTCAGCTGGCCTTAGACATTTGCAAAAATATGAATCTTAGTGTCATAAAATTCTGAATAAAAATGAAGGAAAGCTAGAAATAGTCTTAAAGAAATCCATATGGTTCTAAACTAGATAGGCAGGATTTGAGAAAGCTGTATTGTTGGAAACCATTTCTGTATGCATACAGTAAAAAAAGAAAATGCACTGTTTTGTTTCAGTGTGGTGTTTAGCATGACCTGGTGGTAAGAATTCACAACCACATCTTGAAGGCTTGGACTGCCTTCCCGGTTCTCTTCAGCTTGTACTGTGAACATCAACATGTTGCTTCTGTGTGCCTCTGTATTGTCAACCTGTAATGCATGGGTTTTGGGTCAGAATCAGTACCTTAACTTTTGTATGAATATTGAGTCTACCACAGTGGCTGTATTTAATTTCACGCTGCGTTTCTTGCATAGCAGTTGTCTTTAAATAGTATTTTGTTTAACTTGTTATTGAACACAGACACATACAAGTATGCAAGTAGTCTTTGTGAATGTGTTAACTTAGAGTGCTCAATGTTTTCTCAGGTTCCAGTAGCCAGAGCCAGCATTCTCTGGCTCATCGGCGAGTACTGTGAACGGGTTCCAAAGATCGCACCTGATGTTCTGAGAAAGACAGCCAAGAGCTTCACAAATGAAGACGACCTTGTAAAGTTGCAGATCTTAAATTTGGGTGCAAAACTCTATTTAACAAATTCAAAGCAGGTGAGCCTAAACTCAATATTGTATGTATTTAGGGTCATGGCAGGTTTTGTACAGTCTGTATAGATCAGTAATGATTTCTTCAATATAAGTAACCAAGCACAGTCCATATTATTCTGTTAAAAAAGGCTGAACATATGTTTTCAAAAAATATAACAGGCTAAATCTAACCATGAGTCTTTAAATGTGTGCTGGATCATAAATGTAAATGTAGTGATAAAATCACTCTTTTTTGTATCGGTCTTTCTTTGAGAAATTGTGAAATTTTCAATTCACATAAATAAAGGAGGTTTGTAAATTGTGGGAGATAGGAGGAGGTAGGAGATTTTGCTGATGTGATTTAATGTTTTCTCAAACCAAAACCAGAATTTTCCAGAAAATACTGTCATTTTGAACAAAAAGCTGCTCATTTTTTTGTTCAGGATATCTAAAAGGAGATGCCAGTTATAGGCTTCGTTTTGTCTTTCCATCAGTGCTTGTTTTAAAGATAGTAACTGCTTTCCCTTTTTCTGTTTTTTTTTTTTTAGTTGGTTGGTTGGTTTGGTTTTTGTTTTTACTATTGTATTTTACCTTGGGGATTGGGTGGGTTTTAATATCTCTAGTAGTAAAGATAGTCTAAAAATGTCAGATAATACAAAGAGGTGAACTTAGATCTCCCAGCAGCTGGAAACAACAGCTATGAGAGGTGCCAGCTGCCTCACTCTTCTCAGTGACAGCATTGTGAACCCCATGACTGGCTATGGAATGTGGCATTTTGAGACTAGTTTTTGACTGCAATTCCAATTATTGCTGTAAAAGATTGTAAAATTAAAGATTTTTTTTCCAAATGTAGAAGAAATACATTGTCTGATATATATACTTTCCTGGGCTGCTAGACCTCTTTGTTTTACAACAGCTTGCACAGCACAGGATCTTGCACCTCTGCAGCTGTGATGTCTTGTTCCTTGATAGCTACATCCAACTACAGATGTGATCTGTCTTAGACTTTTTTTTGTAGGGCCTATGGGAGGTGAGCTGTCTTGCCATGCATTCAGATAGGAGTGAATGCTTTGCTTGTACAGTCTAAAATGGGGCAGTAACAAAAGGTGCCTTCGCTCTGTCAGTGCTCATCTTACTGAAAATGCTGACTGAGATATGGAAAGATTGGTTTGACTATATAAACTGTCTTCTTTTAGCCCATAATATTTACTAATTTTCCCTATAGTTTTTGTAATTTTGCACATAAATTTTTCCACACCATATTTGGTCAAAAATCCATTGCATACAAGGAGATGATGATTTCTGTGATGCACTTTTTCCTATTTCAGGTCTTAATACATTTTAAATCCTCATTGTAAGTGCTGCATAACCCTTTATTCAAACACAGTAATGATGATAAAGCAGAAGAAACTGTTTCCTGAGATGCCTACTAAATGATGAATTTCATGAGAGGGTGTTTTCCTCTTATAGTTTTAGGTTGTGGAAAAATAAGTTATTATCTCAAGTGGTCAACGTAGTCACATAAAAATTCTAACAGTGTAGGTTTGGTGAGTTGGTTTGATTCAAAGCTTCTTTCAAACTAAAATACCATGGATTTCCCTTTAGAGGCTGGCAACACTCTTCCTATATCTACGTCATTATTTCCAGGAGTAATTAACTCTTCTTTACTCACTTAGTATTAAAATTGTTTCCTGGAATTACTTCAGTTCCTAAAAAGTCCAGCCATTTTTCAGTTTAATTTTAAAAATTTGATGTCACATCTTGTACACCATATTGCCCAGTCTGTTCACCTCTCCTCAACACCGTGTTTTCTGCCTCCATATCATATCCCATGACATAGTAATTTTATGAATACTGCATCAGTTTCATCCAAAGTTAATGGAGTTGTGAAAATCTCAAAGACAAAATGTCACTTTATTGAAAAGTGGTGGTAGAATGGCAAAGAGATACTCAATGCTGATCAAATAGATGAAAAGATCTCTTTCACCAGGCGAGGGAAAGGCAGGTTGAACTCATCTCTTAAGTCTTGTTTGGAGAAAAGCACAAAGTTCTGGAGGAAATAAGACTTGCTTATTTTATTCCCTTTGTCTATTTTATTCCCTTTGTCATTATACTTATTTGCTTGTAGTTTCCTTAAGTATATGGTCAAACACTTGGTGAAGCACATTCACAGGAATGATTTTTAATGTTCAGGATTTCTTATAAAAAAATTAAAGTACACTTTAAATCCTGTGATCACCTCATGAACTTTCAAAGACAGTTTATAATTTAAGGAAGTTTCAGGTTCAGTTATACCTGGATAGATATGTAATAAAAGTAGGCTTTCCTCTGGTTATCTGTGTTATTTGGTAAACTTGCTTTGTTTTTTCATCACTTAGGGTCATAAAATCTTGAGTGTGCTAGGTAGCTGTCTAAATGGATCTCATGTAATAGAAATATGTCATCTAGTTGCCTAAGATGTTTCTTGCATATAGCAGAAAGAATAAAGAGATTGTGATGGCTTTCTGTTGTCTAATGTGGTAGGACTCCCACCAGAAAAAGTCCCAAGTAGTCGTAGGGTGTAAATAGATATGTCAATCGTGGTTTAGTGCAATAGCCTTATTTTGTGTGTCTAAAGAATCAAGTTACTGAAAGCTAATGATATCAAGGAGTGGATAGGTAACTGTTTCTCTCTCATTGTAGAGCCTCATCTGTTGGTAAAACCTGTATTGTAAAATTTTCAGGTGGGGATCTAGCAAAAAGTTAATTGCTGCTAATGCAGGATAGCTGTTAAATCCTTAAATAGAACTATTGTCACTAGAAAATTCCAGAAATGTTGCTAGAGGATGATTGAATTCTAGAAAGACCTAAACCTAACCCTTCTAGCCAAAACAAAGTGTACAAAAAATAATAATGGGTTCAGCAGTGTGGGGATAAAAGAAATTATATTATGCCTATATAATGTGCATATCCAGATATGAGACAATATTGACATATGATAATAAATGTATTATATCACAGATCAGAATACTTTGTCACTATTCTATGAAGCAGTCATGGTACGCAGATTCTGTCATGTTTCACCAATGCTTGCTGAAATACTTTTCAGCTTCTTAGGAAAATTCCTTTGCTGGAAAACTTATGTGCATTTGTTAGTTTATTTTTTTTAATTAAAAACAGTTGTTTCTATTAGCTACCTCCATGTAGAAAAGATCTTCTACTTGATTGCTTTACCATAAGAAAATTTTTTTAAAATTAAGTTTCTTCACTGTTTCCATGAAAAATATACTTTATATGATAATTGCAAAGAGACTTCTTGCAGATACAGAACATTCTTGCTTATAACTTTGTTGTGTATTTATCTGTATTGAACAATATGAAAATGACATTTTAGGGGACAGAAAAAGGAGGAGGAAAAGGGAGAGGATCACAGAGGAAATTATCCCATTAAAGGAAATGTGGTCTTTCAGGATCAACTCTTCATCTGTCGAATTTGTCTTTATGTAATTTCATCAACACTCACTGAAAAAATGCCCACTGTGACAAGACCCTCAACTTTTCCCATCCCTGTAACAATTCGCAGGCTAAGACCATTGTGTTTTATGATCCATTCTGAGCTTTCTGCCATGGCAGCAAGGAGTCTTGTCTTGTTTTACCGTGGAGAAGTGATGGCAAAGGCTGCAGGAGGTATCCCTCATTTAGTTTAATTCATGCTACCTGGGAACCCTCCCTTCCAATTCCATTTAGATTGAACAGCATAAGTCCTGCATGAGTGCAGATTACATAGGCTCTGTCTGATGCAGTTGTTTAAAATTTTATACCCTCATACAGAAATAGCTGCCAATAAACTGTGAAATACATATGGGAAAGTTTTGCCTTTCCCAGAGCTAAGAAAGTACCTCAAGGAAAAAATATATTTTCAGAGAGCCATTCTTGGGTATCAGAAAAAAGAAAGAAAAAATATTTCATTGAAGGGGTTTTTAACTATACTTTTATATTATTCTAATGTATAATAACTAATTTCTTCCAGTCTTTGGTACCATAAGTTATTTTTGAAATGCTTGCATATATTGTACTGATGGGGTTTAAAACAGAACTATTTTCTGTTTACTGTGTATTTCACTTACAGGAGTTAATCAGTATTCTGAAAAAGTATTTTTATATCTGTAGAAAAAAGCTTCAACTTACATCCTCAAGTTTGAAATTATTAATCTGAACTTTTCTTAGCAAATGGCGTATAAAAAAAAATTGACTGATTTTTTTGGACATATTTTTCTGCTCGCATGGTTTTAACTGTGTTATTGTCATAGCAATAGCATGATAAACATATATATATGCAGGCTTGTTTCTTTGTGTAAAGCAAATAAATCTCTCATGAGATTGATGGTGATACATTTTTAACCCTGTGTTATGCATCCATTCTGGGTGGAAGTACCAAAATTTACTTCCTTAGGATAGTATATTATTTCTGCTCTTTTTTCTGTTTGCTTGCATATAAAGGAAGTGACATCCATGTTTCAAATATATGTAGTGGATTCCAATCTATTCAGCACTGTTGTTCTGGTTATACTACTTGATTTCTATTTTCTACGTCTCCTTCCTTTCTTATATTATTTTCTTAGCTGAAAAAATTAACTGAATTATTAGAATTATTTATAACATGTTAATATTCTCAGACATCAAATTAGGATGCTGTTATTGTGCTGTAAAAACCTGTGATAGTGTAAGTTGCTCTCTTACATAAATAAATAAATGACCGATATTACTGAAGGCTTTAAGCTTCAAGAAAAAAATGGAAGAAGTCTTTTATCCTGGTTTTTAGAGGGCATCAGCAGCTTGCTTTTATGAAAAAGTAACAGCTAAATGCACTGCAAATAATTTGCAGTAATCCAGTTCAGTGATTCATGTGTCTGCTTTAATGGGTCATAATTCAGGGTAAAGCAACTGAGTGCAGTCAGAGTGCAGACACTGCTTATGCCAGGGACAGTATCTCTTCATAAAACACACCTCAGCAGAAGCAGTTTGCCAGCCCCCTAATACCCTCTGATGTTTTGATGTCCTGCATATTTTTCCGATTAAGTTTTGAGTGCCGTGTTTTTAGTTGTATTTCCACATTCATTATCCTCACGTAGACCCTTCAGCGGGTTTGCCATATATGATTATTTTTTTAATGATGCCTTTCTTTCCACTTCAGCAGTTTAATAATCTAGCACATGGCTGCTTCTCAGTACTCAGCATTCACCTCCCCAGTACAGAAGAGGACATGTGCTTTGGCTGCAGAATTCCATTTGCAGCTTTAGAAATGCATATTCCCTGTGGAGCAACATTTGTTTGACATAACCATTCATTTTTATTACCTCTTTAAATATGTTTATCCAGAGTTATCAATAATCATAAATAACTTGTATTCTGTTCTTGTCCTGGTTTTTTCCACAGACAAAATTGCTTACCCAGTATGTATTAAATCTCGGCAAGTATGATCAAAGCTACGACATCAGAGACCGTACAAGATTTATTAGGCAGCTTATTGTTCCGAATGAGAAGAGTGGAGCTTTAAGCAAATATGCCAAAAAAATATTTCTGGCACAGAAACCTGCCCCATTGCTTGAGTCTCCTTTTAAAGGTATAACTGCCAAAATCATTTGGTAAATGTTCATTGTGTAAAGGAATGTGGCAGCTTACTCTATTTCAAATACTCTCACAAATTGTGTCACTTAGCAAATAGAAAAGATTAATATGCAAGGATGCTTGGTCTGCTTACTTGCTTTTCAGCAAGCAAGGTGTACAGTGCATTTCTCTAATGATAAACCCTGGCAAACTGATCCATTTCTATTCATATGGATTTTAAATTTTATTTAAATAACAGAAGGTATGTCTTTCGAGGAAAACTGTTCTTCCATTTAGGAAAATAACTCTAGTATTTTAATCTGGACTTTAGTAGAAGATTGTTAATGTGAATATTTGAAATGTTATATGAATCTGAAATAAATTGAATCTCTGTAGATATTTTTTCCTCCAAAGTCATAATTTTCCTTCTGCATTTTCCCTGTTGTTTTACAAGTAAGACAGGTAAGTAAGATCCATTGTCTGTCTTCTCAAATTAAAAGGTTATCAGGCTATCTAAATTAAAAATACTCTGTTATGGTGGCAATTTGCATTTTAATTTTCATACTTACTTAGGTCTAGTTTTGAAGCTTTAAAAGGAGCTCCATTTTGAAGAAAAACTATTAAAATTCTGGATGTGTTTGTGCCAAGACATGTATATGGATTGTTTAACTGTGCTGTCATTCTTAATATTCACAGTAAAGTAATTTTTAGAGAAGCTACATTTCAGAGCAACACCTCTAAACACACTGACTGATTAGCTTTTTTATTGACCATTATGGGGGAGATTATTGTAATCTATGGACTGAAATCAGTTTTTTGACCTATGAAGAGCTTCCTAGTTTATATTTATTCCATGACATTTGAGGTAATACAATGGCAATTACCTTTAGCCCTGATTAAGATTGCTCCTTGTGGTAGAGCTCACAGCACTTGTGTATTTCTTCCCTCCCTCCCTTTTTTTAATAGATCGGGATCATTTCCAGCTTGGCACCTTGTCTCACACACTGAACAGCCGAGCCACTGGGTACCTGGAGCTGTCCGACTGGCCAGAGGTGGCACCTGACCCCTCCGTCCGAAACGTCGACGTGGCTGAGTCGGTACGTCAGTGTCACTGAAAGTAACTTTGCTGAAGGCACTTGTCAGAACAGAGTATTAGCCCAAAGCTGCAAGTATTTAAATACTATGTGTGAGCTGTGTTGAAAGTCATTGACGGCATAGGAACATCCCTGATGCTTATTTTATCTTAGAAGTGGAGCATCTGGAAACTTGCTTAATGCTAGTTCTTTTCAATGACAGAAGTGGATAAATCTGTAGGCCACTTCTGCTTCACTTGTGGATTAAATAGGCTTTTTTTCACCTCCATCTCACTTCTGATTTCATATCTTTTATCTCCACTCTCCTGCAGTATGTTAATTGAGTGTAGCTAGACTACCAAAGTCAGAAATGAAGAGCTTGGTTTGTGTACAAATCCAAGGCTAAAAAACAAAACCTGGGAAAGATAATACGAACAACAAAAAGCAGCTGCAGGGCATTAGATTATGTATGTTTTGAAGTATCAAGTTTGAAAGAGACCAGGGTTTACATTTCAGATAATCTGGAGAGGATTAGGAAAGTTTATGATAGGAAAATATCATCTATTAGTGTTAGTCTACTAGTCATGTGTTGACACACAGGGCTCGTTGCCTGCTAGCAATAGCTTTTTGTTACTGTAGTGTGAACTCTGAGGCAAAGTCATGTTTTGGTACCAGAGTTGTGATTTGTGTGTTGTGTACCAGAGTCCTACTGGAATGCCAGTGAAAGCTGTTGATCGGTAACAGAAATGTAAATGTATTGGTATATAGTATGCTGATGGTGCTCCTGGAGGCATGGCATTTTAACAGGTACACACAGAAAAGCATGCAGTCCTTGTAATGAGCCACCTTCTTCAGTAAATCGTGGATGAATTAATTTGCATATGAGATGTTACACACAGAATGAGCAAAGAAAATTCAAAAAAACAGGTCTGGCTTACAGAAGCCAGTGGGCAGAAATCTGGTAGAACAAGCATTTCTCCTTAGTACTGTAATATTATGTCTGCCTTCTTATATGCGTTTCAGGAAAAGTAGTATTTGTGTACAAACTTCTGAAAGCTTTTATGGGAAGAATTTGGAGGTAATCAGCTCGAACATAGGATTATAAATGGTAGGGTTGGCATGAGAGAATATGTGAAAGTGCTTTTGTCCATAAGACCAAAAAGTATTGCAGGAAATTGATCAAATGGCATAACATCCATCTGCAACATAGTAAAAAACCTCCACCTCCAACTATTTAAACCTCAAAGCTAACAGGAAAATCCTTCAGCTTTGTTGGGGGTTTTTTTGCCAGTATTTTCACTGGAGGGTATCTCATTTTCATTAATTTTGTAGTTTCCCTAATATACAGTGCATGTGAGTGAAGCTGAGCTTAGCTGCATTCCACATGCAAATTGTCATTTATATCCAAAAGAATATTGGCTTTTTAAGCTCTAGCAGCTTTTGGTGTTTAAGAGGAAGCCAGTGTGTCTCTAGAGCTGTTTAGCCTTGCAGGTCATTGTTAGAGCTGTTTCAAAAGTTAGTCTTATTCCAGATCAGATCAGTCAATGAGGCAGTCCTGTATCACGCTGTTGATAGAGTTGTCTGCCAGTTTGCTTTTTTCTCCTGTCCTGAATTTTAACACTGCTTCTGTAGTAGCATAGAGGTAGATGGAAAGAAAAAAAGTGTAGGGGAAATACTGCCTCATTTTGGCATTCTCTTTGTGGTAAAAATTACTTTTATTTGGCGAATTGCAATGGAAATGAAATATAATTTGTCTGTGGCTACCTACAGTGTCCACATCTGTTTCCCACTTAAAACTTGGGATGATAAAGGTGGTGACTAGCCCTACTTAACCTTCATCTAGTCTTAGTCACCTGGATCTAGAAATAAAACTCTCAGACTTCAGGTTCTTTTGTCATAGGAATTTATTTATCATTACTGATGCTTTTAATCTACCTTACTAAATCTTTTTCTGGACTATCTAATAGACATATCTCACCTTTTATAGGTATATAGCAAACTTCTAGTTCTCCTAATTGTGTAAAGTAAGAGAAGTTTAATAGCTTCTCTTGACTTGCTTAGATGATTTATTTAGCAGCAGCTTAATAACTCTACTGTGAATGTTTTTCTTTGATGTGTTGTGTGTGTATTTTTGTATTGCTGGTTGCAAAGGTAAACATAAATTGGAATTTATTTACAGGCAAAGGAATGGACTGGAATTCTTGGCAAGCCAAAGAAGGAGAAACCTCCTGAAAAGTTCTACTCTGAATCAGAAGAGGAGGAAGATGAGTCTGCCAGTACCAGTTCATCAGGTAAGTGTTTGGAAAGCAACTTGTATTTTCATTGCCTGGAAAACTGTATCTTCGGAACTGTCCGGTACATAAAAAAAAAAAATTGCAAACAAAGCCAGAGCTGTGTATAAACTCAATAAATTGGGGAGGAAATTTTACATTCACTGTATTAAATAAGTTAGCCTTTGATTCGTTTCCCAGGTAAAAAAGTTGGCATGCTATTTTTATCCTCCTTGGACTCAAGTGTGAGTAAGGAGAGTTTGTAACTCCAGTTAAAACTGAAGGCACATAGCTGTTTGCAGGAAAAGTGCCAATATGCTTGGTTGTTGGGAACCTTAAGTCTTAAATGTTTTCTGGAATTTGGTGGTGGTGGAGAATTATTTTGATAGCATGTGCTGCTGTGCTGATAAATGGCCATATTTGTTTAATTGTATAGTCTTTCATGAGATTTATTCAGCAAATTGTAATACAGTATTTCTCTGAAGTTCTACATGATGTTTTCTGTTTATTATAATGGGGGTATTGGTGAAGAGGGTAACAGCTGCCTATCAAGTTCAGTAAGCAGAGGTTGTTTTAACTGTTCCCCCATTTACTGCCAGATAGGCAGTTCTCCAAGACAGCCATTTCAGAAGATGTTAGTATATTTCAGGTGTGGTAAAGATCATAATTCTCTGAGGTCCAGGCCTTAGACACAGAAAATGTTTAGCATTAGAGACTTGAAAGAATTATCATCATCTACTTGAATGGAAGAGGGGCATCTTAAAATCTGAACATGGAGCTGCTTCCTTCCAGTTCCTAAACTAGGGAAATATGCAGAAATGTTTAATAATTGTATCACTGAAATTAGTGATTTCTGAAGCAATAGAAGCATATACTCACTTCAGATATTTGAATATTTGGTGACTATATGATTAATTAGAGGATTAATAATTTGTTTAAATCAGCGATTCAATCATAGTCACTATGGGTATTTAAGAACAGATTATCTAATTAAGTAACTGTTTGAGAAGATAATTTTGCAGCTAAGCGAATGTAAAGACTAGAAAATGTGAGGTCATCTCCAGCTCCTAATAGGGTTATGTAACTTTAAAGAATCTACATGCAATTAATTTATTATTTGTCTTTCTAATTTGAAAAAGTATAATACTGTAGGCTGAAGAGGACAGGTTTTTAACTAAAAGTATTTTAAAAATTTTGTAGATACGAGGGGAAAGTAATTCCCTTGCCTGCTTTTGGCACAGGGTAAATAATACCAAAGCTTGCAAGTGGATCTTAAAATACTAAACCATTGTTTAATTTAAAAAAACCTTGGCTTTCTAAAAAACTAATTATTTAAGATACTTAGAGCAAAATTGTTAAGGGCTGTTTTCATTTCAGGGAGCGGGTCTGACAGTGAAAGTGAGAAGGAAGATAAAGAGGAAAGCAGAACTGATGAGAGTAGTGGGAGTTCCTCTCCCAGTGAAGAATCAACTGACAGTGAATCAGACAGAAAAGAAAGTGCTGCAAAGAAAACATGTAGAGCTGTCAATGAAAGGTAGGTATACGTTTGTATGGTTTTAATTTTTTGTGATACTAGCGTTAAAGCACTCTTCCTCTTAGTAGTCTG
>VZTH01003606.1:115746-130746 GCA_013397815.1 Aleadryas rufinucha
AATGCTGATGTAAGATATTGCCCAAGTAGATTCCTTTGATGGTATTACATGTCTCTTAACATTTTTTTTAAAATATATAGTGATTCAGACGATATGAAAAAGAAAGCAAAGGGGAGTTCCAAAAAGAGAAGCACATCCAGTTCCTCTGATACAGAGTACACTTCATCAGAAGAAGGTTCTTCAGGCTCCAAGTCAGAATCTGACTCTAAAAGTGACTCTGAGTCTGAAAAATCTAGAAATGCTACCTCTAATAAGGTTAGTAAGGTAAAATACGGTTTCTTTTAACCTCTATAAAATATGAAAATATGTATCTAACAATCCATCCATGTTTCTTTCTGTGGGAATGAAGATGGGTAGTAATTTTATGAATACCTGAAATGATCCAGAATTTATGAAAAAAAGATTACTTTTTATAGAGTGGCCAGTCCAAACGTAGTTTGATAGTTTAAGCTGGTAAGCGTATTTTTAGAAAAAAACCCCCTATTTCAGTTTATAATTTCATGTTATTTTTACTCCATGTAGATGAAGAAGAATAATAGAATCTAATTATTTTTTTATTCACAGAGTGTAATATTTTTTTCTACTAGTCTATTGTTCTTTTATAATTAAATTAATTATTTTTTAATTTAATTTTTTAGGTTACTGTTGAACTGGTGAAACTTAATATGTGGATGCTGATGGTTATGTTATTAAATTTGAATCTTAAAATATAGCTGTAGTACCTGGGTCTGAGAGGAAAGAAAACCAAGAAACAAATGTTAGTACATCATTTCTTATGCGTTTGAAGATGTTCTAATAGAAGTACTAGTTTAGTTTTAAAATTTTCTTTTTAAATTGAGAATAGTGCAGTTAATGAATCTATAATTGAGGTGTATATATAGATCAGTAGGATGAATATTCCTAATGAGCAATCATTTTTTACTTGCTGTCTGTGTTTGATAGAAATAAAGAGTTCTGTTACTTCAAATTCTATGAGCTTTCTTAAAACATGTATAGAATAGCAAGCTTTCAAACACATTTTTTTTAATTGGTTTCAAAAATATGTGAGGATCCAAAAATGTGCAACAGAGCTACTCATGTGCCAGTTAAGATTTAATTACTTACCTCAGTGAAGAAAAAACACTTAAATTTCATTGTACTCAAACTAGCGTTATAGAACTAACTGTTAATGCTATTAGCATGAATTGGTTACTGTTTACCTACCTATCTTTCATTTAAAAATAAATAAATGAGGAACTTTTTGCTGAATCTGTTCAGGAAGAAGTGTGAAAGAATTTCTGACAGTTATCCTTCTGTTACCAAATACTTCCTATGCATTTCTTTCTATATATTTATTTTAAAATTTTGAAGGGTAGAATTGTAGCTCAGAAGTTTCCATTTTAATACTGATATGCAGTATTGAAAATTAAGTGCAACTAATGCATTTTAAATTAAGTCAAGACATTTCAGTCAGGACTCCTATGTAGATGGCAGAATAGTCAAAATAGACATTCTTTGTTGCATTTCTTGAAATTTTTGAAGCTGGTGGATTGGTGTGTTTTGACCAATTAAGAGGGAAGGCCATTACTTTACTAAGCTGTTAAAGTGTGCATTTCCTTTAACTGAGGAGGTAAGGCTTTCTATTTCTCTAAATCTTGAACTTATATTGTTCATGAACTTATATTGTTCATGAATTTATATTTGTTTTCTAACTTTGTAGGTCTGCTTAAGAATTCTTGATTTGTAACCTTAGCTTTTGATCTATTCCCTTCTTCAACCAAGTAGAACAAAAGATGAAGTGAGGCTGTATTATTTGAGAAATGGAGATGTGTTTCCATGGTTTGATCATTGTTTCCTGCCCAGATAACTCACTGGGTAACACATCTGTATCAAAGTTTTTTTTCTTCTAGAGCAGCCAGACTGGATCTTGCCAAAAAACAGTAGCACAATAAATATAACCAAAATCCTCTCAGAATAAACTCCTTTGATACTAGATGGGACATGAATTAATTGTAGCAGACTGCAGCTTTTCATATCAGCATGGTATTTTTTCACCAGAAAGTAATACCTACTCTGATGTGCTTAGTTCTAAGCAGGCACTGCAAAACCATGTTCAAACAATACTATCTTCTCTCTGCTGTGTTTTTCCATTTTTCTCAGGATATCAACACCGTGTTCATAATTTCTTTCACTACAGTTCTCTAAGCTGTTTGGTTCTTTCACAGGATATATGGGGACTACTAGAATAAAGAAGCTTTCTGTATTTTAAAACAGCAGAATACGTGAAGTCAAATACACTGAATATGAGAACTGGAATGTCCAAGAAGCTTGGGATTGAATTGTTGAAGTCAATGGAAAGTTGTTGAGGCCTTGGATTTTAAGAGAAGAGAAAGAACGTTGCAGTAGTTCTGTAGTCTTACTTGCTTAAGAAGCGCCTAAAAAGAAATGTGTTAGGTACAAGAAGTGTTTTTAAACAGTTGACAGAAGACTTGATGAGAGGAGAGTCAAAGGATAGAGGGGGAAAATTGCAAAGTTTTTAAACATCACAGAAGACATTAAAACAAATAGCAATGGGTTTATATGCATGGCAGCAAGTAGCAAGGAGATTATTGAAAAGAAAAGATACCATAGAGCTCACTGTGCAGAAGCTAAATGTTCCATAAATTCTCTTTCATTTAGAAATTAGCGCATTTAGTATAAGGGCAACAAGCTATGTCTGATGAACTGTAAACAGGAATGGTCATATGTGAAGGGGCAGGGGGTAGTTAATATAATGTCCTTGAACAAGGAGGACTGTTTCAGTGTATGATATTAATCCCTGGAACCTTGAAGTTAGTTTCCATTTAAACCGTGTTCAATGCCTGCATTTATACTTCAGGTGTTTCTGGTACTTGTTTAATTTTAGACATGTAATTAGATAAGGGGGTGGGGGAAGAATATCACAGGTATTTTTTATTAAAGGAGATTGCTGTGCTAACTAGCTCAATAGATTTCTTTGAGAGAAGCCCGTTTTGAGCCCTGTAATTATAGATAAAAGTAGCTGATGATAACCTAGATAACCCCTTCCAAGCTGCAAAAAAACCCCA
This sequence comes from Aleadryas rufinucha, assembly GCA_013397815.1. Classification (NCBI taxonomy): domain Eukaryota; kingdom Metazoa; phylum Chordata; class Aves; order Passeriformes; genus Aleadryas; species Aleadryas rufinucha. The sequence goes on from VZTH01003606.1 coordinate 118,812, forward strand.
ATTTTTAACAAACTTTAAAGAGCATTATAGTTAAAGTCTTATACATAGACCCCCTTATGTGTCAAGGTACATTTTACAAGAACTACACATATGTATTTTTCTCCTTCCTTTGTGACTTATTTTCAGACCACCCAGGAAGCAGATGGTTTCTGCCAGGCTCTCAGAAATGCGTGTTTTATTCTGATAGTTTGTCATTGGAAAAGACATTGCCTATGTTATTCTGCTGGAGTGTGTTCTTAATTTGGACAGTCTATATGGGGAGATTATTCATTAGGATTTCCTTTTCGGTAAAACTGAAAAATATTTTCTGAAATACATATTAATAAAAGAAGTTGTGGTTAGTGAGCTCTGTTTTTATGGTTTCTCAGTTTGCCACACATTATGAACTATGTTACATCGCTGGTGTCTTGGGTGATGTTCATCACTGAAGATATATATATATATATATATATAGATATATATNAATGGAGGCACCTCTGGAGTTGGATATATATAGATATATAGATAGATATATATATATATATAGTGTTGGGTGCCATTGCCATGTTCCGCAAAATTTTTTTAATAAAAGGTTTGATTACATTCACCTTGGAGCTTATTTTCTACATACGTCCATGCTCTTACTGGCATTAAAATACAGTACAAAAACTTGAGATTATTTTCCTGAATATGTTATTAGTGGTTTAATATTTTTTCTCCTGACGAATCATTTTGAAAGAGCTGTTGTGTTCACTGTAATTGAGCTGCAGTGAATAGAAAAGTCAGTCTCTTGTACTGCAGTCTTTTATATCATTTTGAAATATGAATAGTTTGAGGTGTTCAGATACATATTACACTGTAAGCAAAAATACTGTAGAGCTAAAATGCAGATTTTTGAGGATGATGCATGTATAAGTAGGTGTCTCTACAGTGGGATTTTAAAATCAGCTACTGTTGACCTCCTTATACAAGTATAATACAGTCACTCAGCTGTTAAAAACCTGATCCACTATTTAAAAAATATACAAAAACAAATTGTCTGTCTTTCTGCCTGATCTCCTTTCAAGTGCTAACACAATGGAAACAGTGGGTGATCTGTCAAGGCATTTGGATTGTCAGTGATGGTTTTGTATAAATATTGGGAGGATAAGAAATAAAATTCGCACAGCAGAATATGATTTCATCTGCCTTTTCTCTGCAGCTCCATGGCTCATGCTGCGGTGTGAAATTCTCATTTTACACACTTTGCAGGCGGAGCACATGAATTATGCATTGAGCAAGAGAAATCTCCTGCTTCAAGTCCTATATGCATTTACCAGGTTCTATCTCTATTACCAAGATGAATTGCAAATGGAGAAATGTTTGATGGAATATACCTTAACTTCTTTGTTTAGTATTCTGCTTTTCCCATAGTGGGCTTTCTTGGTAGAAAACTGTTTGGGTTATATTGTAGGCTTAGTTTTAAGAAAAAAAAGATGAAAAATTGTGTTACAGAGAAATGTCAGACATGTCAGAACCTTTTTATTGTCTTGATTTCAAAGGCAAAGGTTTTTTTACTTAATAGAAATATCTGCAGTCATTAAATATTTATTGTTCATAGATAGCCAATCAATTTTCTTTTCTTGGGAAAAAAAAAATCATGTTTGTAAAAGGCAGGACCCACATAAATAGATTTCATTGGTGTTTTGTATGGAGTTACACACAATTCATGTATATACCCATATGTAGAAATACATACAAGCATGAAAATATTTGTGTGCTTTTGTGTATATATAGCACAAAACCACATATATGAGTAGCCTAGTATTTTCTTAAGCTTGAACACTCGACTGAAGTTGGAAATAAGACATGATCATACTTTAACATTAGCTCTATCTTGATTTCATTAGTTCTTGATTTTACATTTCCCAGATGGTAGGGTCAGGTTTGTGGGTATTTTTGTCTTCTGTTTGGTGGAGTTCTTGACAGTAAATTGATACACTTAAATGCAGTCTTCTGATAAAATGTGCAGTGAAAAGTTTTCCTTGTCATGCATTGGTTCAAGGATTTTTTACTTGTGCCTTATTTTAGGACCATTTTATTTTGTTTTGAAGTATAAGAAGTAAATTCTTGTGAAGGATTTTTTCTCCATTTTTAAAGATGTATGATGTAGTAGATTCAAAGTAATATCAGTGCAGGAATGGATTTCACCTAATAAAAGTACACATTAAGCTTTATGTACTTTTTGTACTTGTGACAGACAAAGTGAAGCATTCTATTGGTATTATTTGTGACTTAGAATGCCCATCTTAATTGTCTTCAGTAAACAGTAAGAGGATTCTTTGGCTGTGACTGCTAATTTTTTAGAAATCTGTACTGAAGCATATAGAATTCCCATCCTTGTGTGGATCTTGCATGGGTTGAGCCACTTTTTAGAGACTTTTAATTGGCTGCATAATACAAGGAGATTTCCATCTCTATGGAAATATTTAGCAAATATAAAGCTGTAGCTTTGAACCTTAATCATAGTTGAAAATAGAACTGTGTCTTATGGATAAGTGGGGACAGAGAGTGAAAAAGTTTAGAAATTGAGGGTGTTTTTAATATATTTGCCTTTCATTTAACTGAGTTATTCTTTAGTCTGTTTTGGTTTCTGAAGAGTTTCTAGTTTAGGAAAAAAGTTCTGGTACATAATTTGTACTAAAAGTGCTGGAGATAAAAGTTAAACCCAAGATTCAGGGCTGAATGTTCACCAAATGATGCTATAAAGTGGCTTGGAATTCATGAGAAGGATTGTCACAAAATTGTGTCTCTGACATGAGTAATTCAAGTAGAACTTGTAGCTTACGAAGTACACTATTTGTCCTTATTTCCCAGATTTAAAACAAAAATAGCCAAAACATACTTAATGACTTGCTAATAAATGTATTTTAAGAGAAAAGTCTGGTACTTGTGAGCAGAATGGAATTCAAGAAAGTTGGTTCTGCAAGAATCCCTCACTAATTCTGGACAAAACATATAAGAAATGGTATGACTTCAGCACCATTTAAAAGCTATTTTGTAGTATTTTCTTTGTCCAAAGGAGTTTTAGGTTTCAGATAAATCGGCAGTTGTAGAATACTCAAATACCATAGTGATAAGGACCATCAAAGTATGATGATTTAAAAATAACTTTTAAAATAGTGGCTCCTGTTCTTTTCAGTCCATTAGATGATTCTTCTCCCAGAATACCTGAAACATATCCATAAGGATCATATAAGTGACTGCTGTCTTTTTGAGCCATGGGATTTATATGAAGAACATGATAAGCGATGTCATCATGGCTGAGGTCAAGCCTGACAGTCATTAACATCAATAGCATCAAATAGTGAGAACATTGGCTAATTTCTTTCATGTTCTTTGAAGGGACCCATAGAATTTCTCCCAAAATCAGAAAAAAGTAAACTCATTATTTTTCTTATTTGTTTGCAACTGACTATGAAGCTGAGAGACCAGAAGAAAGGGAATGCATCTTGAGAAAAGAGGTGTCATTTTATTCTATGGTGCCAGTTAAAGGAAGTGGTTCTAGCTGCTGAGTTGGCTCCAAGCCCATCTAGAAATTTGTATCCTGAATGTCTGAAATGCTCAAGACATGAGGGCCTAGATGGGCATGACGAGATTTACTGATTTACTTAGATCTGTTAATTTATTAGAAGTTGTAAAATAATTATATTTGTATGTGCATTTGGCTGTCAGGTACTGTTGAAGAGCAAACTGCTAAACTAGAAAGTGTGACTCTTGGAAAGACTACATTTAAATTACTTGCAATAGCTTGGGTAGTGAGCAATGTCTTAAGGTCTAAAAGTAGTTAACATATTTTCTAAAAGAATGGCAAAGCCACCTGTTTGGTAAGTGAGCCAGATTGGATGAAGGTAGAAGGAATTCTTCAGCTGACACAAATGAAGGATGCTTTAGAGTGCGTAGGAACAACACAATGACAAAACTGTTTGATACACAAGGTTCTAGCTACATCCAAAGATCAATCCTTTATACTAAACCACCCTCTTGGTGGTCTATACTGAGCTGTAACACACTAAATTCTTTCCTGAGTCACCACTGTCTAGACATGCTCTGTAGGTGTAGTCAACACTCACTCCTATGAGATTTGTTCAGAATGTTTTATTTAGGTATTGAAACAGATTTTGTGGAAATACTCTGTCAAGGTACTGGGATTATTGCTTTTCTGGTCTTTACTTAAGGTAGTGCCAATTCTTATTGTTAGAACTCATTTTAAGGCTTAAAACGGAAACTTTTTTGGTGACAGAAATCAACTTCCTGTTGTTTTCCAGCAATTAAGTAAATCCCAGTTGATAATTGGACAGAATTCCATGCTCCTAGATAAGTGCAAATAACACTGTATTTCTTACTGAATAGATTTTGACCTGTTTTTCATAAGACAGAAGTGTTAGTACACAAATATTTTGTCTTAAAAAAAAAAAAAAGCAGCTATCTCTTTTAATGGTCTCAACAGAAGTATCTGATCTGTCACCAAATCTTTTCTGTGTAGCAACCATGATTAATATTAAATGAATACATGTGTTTCAGAAATTTAGTTGTGGAATTTAGGTTCAGTTTGATCATATACAGAAATCTTTCTCAGTAGGTGAATTCTCTAGATGCCAAGCCTTGAAAATGGATACGTTTTGTTTTATCAAGGTAGTAAAAAAAAAATGCACTTGCTTTGTAAAAGTGTTAAATGCTTTTCTTGTCCTGATATGGTGAAAGATGAAATATTCATGTATTTTGACAGAAAGAAGAAAAACCAGCACAAGAAAGAAAGACTCCAAAAAAACAAGACGTGCTCCTCTTAGATTTAGATGATTGTAAGTATCTTGATTAAAGCCTTATTTTTCCCAAGGCATATATTCAATTCAGTTAATTCAATGAATTTTAAATGTCTGAAACATTGATTCTCTTCTTTTATAGTACCAGTTTCCTAACAAAATAAATGCTTAGGCTGTCAAGTTATTTTTAAGCACAGTTATTACAAGATTTTGTTTTATAATTGACAAATTGTTTCAAAATTTAGAATGTACCACCATATAAAACATTTACTTGGAGAATTTGTATGTGTCTGGACTTGTTTTCTGTTAAAGTGGACTTCTTTTCTCAGGTAATAATGGATGTTACTTGTACAACACCTGTGCAATCTATGAGCCAATTATGGTATTATATTAAGATGCTAAAAATCACATTTCTGAAGAACAGTGTGAAATGGTACTTTTGGAAGAGTAAGATAGAACTGGCACTGTTTTTGGCTATGCTTGTAGTACCCTTCTCAAAGTTTACTTCTATAGGTGCAGCATGTCAGAATTGCATTAACATGTACTTTGCATGTAGCCTGTAAACAAAAAAGTGCTGCACAATATGCAGTATCAAACTGAAGGATAAAATAGAGGAAAAATGGAAAAAGAGGAGAAAATACTTTTTAAGTAAATCACATGGTCAATACATGTATGAGTTGTATTTGTATTTTCATTGTTTATTCTGAGTATTGGGGCTATATGTCTGAAAAAGTAATCTTCTATTTAGAAACATATATAATAATTAGATGAAGATGTAAAACCTTTTTTTGTGCAATGAAAAAGAAATCATTGTCTTTCCCAGTATTTTTAATAGTTTTTCAATTTATCTCTTGCTCTTTTACTTCTAGTTTGTCCTATGACAACTCCTGTGGCAGTTCCTACAGCAACTGTTTTGTCCCCAAGTTTAGCAGCAGACCTAGAGGGATTAAGTCTGTCAAGTTCATCAGTCATTGATGTAAGTAGCCTTTAAAAAGTGAGAGGGTGCATGTCAGTTTAAGCATTTCACATGTTTTGAGGCCATCATTAAAGTGGTTTTGTTTAAAGTTCTTTCACCTATAAAAGTCTTCTATGAAATTATTGTTTACATGCAAGTCTGGCAGCATTTTTTGAACTGTAATTGCATTCTGAAATGTGGAGAAAAGTATGAATATTGCATGTCTGAGAAGGATGCCTTCAAGGATTTTTAACCTTTTCTTTCAAGTTGTCTTTTTCTTTGCCTCAGGGAAACTTTCATTCCAAAATTAAGTATCCAAACTATAGAAGTCTTTCAAATAATTGATTTGCTACACTATCAAAAATATGCTACAAGAACATCACATACTTGCTAGTACTCAGTCTGTTTACCATATGTGCCTCTAACCATGACAGTTTGCTACTTGGAAGTAATTTTTCATGAGTATATGAAATATAGCCCCTGGGTGTGAAAAAAAAGGGTATAGATTTACAATCAGTGGTGTATCAGTATGTGTCATGATTCATTCTGTTAGTGCTTTGTAGCACATTCCATTAGGGAATCTAAAAACTATAGGTATAATTAAGGTTAGCAAACTCATGGAGGTACTGGGTGTTCTTTGTTGTGGGAAACGATAGTAGTTTGTTCTCTTTCACTTGGATTTTTTCTAGTATTTTTTGTGTGTCCGATTTATATTTGCAATTTAAATAGAAGTTGTAGTGGTATAACATAGGGTACATATCCTTGTGTAAATGGATGGAAGTGACCAGACAAAATACCAGAGTCACAGGCATTTTTTAGCCTTGCCTTGTTTCTAGAGAGGTTGGTATCTAGAACCTCCACTGCAACTTCAGTAATCGCTGGTAACCTACTTTGTGCTGCCTTTGGAAGGAGTAGTTTGCAACATCAAACGTTTGTTAAGTAAAGGAGCTACATGAGTGATAACAACTCAAGAAATAGAAGACCTTTGCTTATGATTCAGTTTCATGTTTACATGCTTCAAGATTTGGTGTTGAAATGGGAGACTTTCACATAATTCATTGGATATTAGCCTTATCTAAGGAAATTGGCATGTAATGTAAATTTCAGGCAGGCCAGTAACAGTCCATGTATGTGCAGTCACTACACCTGATGTGTAGTTTTTGGTGTGTCACGCAGTCTGAAGATGCCAGAAATTCTCTTCCATGCTATTTTTTAGTGCAGCATACTGTGTTAGGTAGCAAGTCTATGTTTAACAACAACTGTGGTGTTCTTCTGTGATTGCACATGGTCACCCCTTTGCCATATTTTTTGGCTTTGACACCTCAAAACATAGGCTGTTATATGTTTCCCTGGCTCTGAGTTAGCTTAAAAATGACTCTGGTATCTTTGCTTTACTTCAGAATTACCACCTATGAGGATAAATTAAAGATAGCAATCAGTAATGTCTGAGGCTTGAGGCGCCCCTGCTTGCCTATGTCTTTATTCCTTTCATCGTCTACAGTACATGAACACATATTCCACTCCCATGTTCCTACTTGCTTTCCTCATGATTGCTGCTGTTCATCTGCTAAATTGCTTTTCCCCATTCTTCTGAAGGCAGCTACAAAGAAATAGAGCTGTTGGATAGACAGAGCTAGAAGGTGGAGGCTGAAGAGTAGAAGTTTTTCTGTATGATGATTGTGCAAAATGCCTCCTTAGTATTACTGAGGTCTGGTAACCAGCAAAGAAGCTAGAACATTTCCTCATTCTCCCTGCTCTGCAGAGAACCCAGATCATGTAAGAACTAATTCTTTCTGCCTGGATAGTGATTATGTGTTTTGGTCTGTATTCTGTTTTCAGATCTAAGCTCAGCTCTCATTTCCATTGATAGTTGCAGATGTACATGAAGTCCTTTTCTGAGTTTTCTGCACCAGGAAGCAACAGAAATTAAATGCTAAGGTTAAAACTCATTCTTTCAAATTATATCCATCTATTGTAAAAAGTCTTACGTGTGTGCAAGTAGCTAAATAACTATTATCCCATGTTGTTCAGCACCACCACGTAATTTTCTAAAAATAAAAATATAAAACTGGCTTTTAAGACTTTATGTGGGAATGTCCCTCTTAAAATAGTATTTTGAATTTAGTCTGCAATGGCTAATTCTAAAAATACTTCAGAAAACTTCTTCTTCCTTTCATGGGAGAGAAAATGAATACAACTGTAGGGCGCATGCCAAACTAACAGTGAGAAATTAATTTATTACTAGGCAAAGGAGAGCATGGAGTAAAAATAGATAAGTACAGTATATGACCCTAATATCAAAGAAATGTAGCAGCCACTTATCTTGGAATATGTCAAGCAGTCTATTATTCAAATCATTCAGAACTGTAATTGGATACAGCTTTTAGAAAACTTTTAACTTCCAAATTCATAGCTGCTGAATGTTATAGAAAGCATAAGTACAAGAATGGTTTTGTAGTAATGGCAAGACTTACAAAACCAAAATATTCTTGAACAAAAATTGCACAATCTCATGCTTTGTCCTGTGGCTCATTTGTTTTTATCATTGTGTTTACATACAGTACATTTCCCCCTCATATAAACACATGCATGCATATTATAGTTTGTTCCAGGAAAAACAAAATTCCCTTGTAATTCATGGATAACCTTCTTCCAACTGAATGCAAAATGTGGTAAATCTGTGTGCATGCTTCTGCCTTGGTACATGTGGTTCATCTTCAGGTTTAAGTGAACCAGGTAACTGAGGTCACCAGAGGCTTCTGTGGGGATTCTCATGGTGTTCAGGCAAGTGACATCAGAACTAAGTGCTTGAGGAAACTACGGTTGGTGTTGATAGAGTTTCAGATGGATAATTTGCAGACTTGAAAAATATGTGAAGATGCAGTGCAAATGAAAAACAGGAGGCAAGAGAAAACTGCAGGCTTTCTGTGTGAAGCAGTTATTGGAAAACACTGGAAATGGATGTTGTCCCCAAAAGGGGGGTTATAAAATGAAAAAGGAGGAATGGAAAGCAAAACTCATGACTGACGTAAGGACAGGGAGCAGACAGGGACAGGGTCTACAATAAATAGTATTTTGAGCAGAAATGGTGAGATGAGAGAGAGGAGAGCTATGGTAATGGAGAGAAGCCGAAGAGGGGAGTGATCATCTGTTCCTACCTGTCACACAGCTGATGAGGAAAAAAAAAGCTAAACCACCTGGTTTTTTCCCATTAGGATTTTAAATGGTAAAAATGTACAAGCAACTATTCTCCTAAATGTGGAGAGCACTGAGTATGCTGCATAGGATAATTAACTGGTAAAAATGACACATGCTTTTATGAATAAAATTGGTGAGACAGAAATATTTCTCTGGTAGCAAGAAATCTGTTATGGTTCAGAACAGTGTTAGTGCAAGGGAGAGCTGACAGGTCAATATGAGCTCTGATGAGAGATGCTGGATGACAAAAAAAGTGTGTGGCTGTATGGACTGAGTTGAGTAGTATTTGAAGCGAGAAGATTGTTTCCCTGCCCCAAATAGGATAGCTTGGGAAAAAGGTTGAGGGGGGTCTACAAAAATCTCATGAAAAATGCATGTACCAAATAAGGGGAAAACTCTTGTAGTGGGGAAGTACTTATAAAAATACTTGATGCAGCAATATAGACTTGCTATTTATTATTGTGCATGTGGAATCAAGGTATAATTGTAGAAGTGGTACTGCATTACTTACTAAGGTTTTATTGAATACTTTCAGTGTTTTTTCATGGTAGTAGTTATTACCAATGGTATGTTTTATTGTTCCCTACTACTTGGCTTCCAGAGAAACTGTTTAGGAGGGGAGGAGTAAATCATCTTGTTTTCTGTTTCATGTCTTCTAAAGAACTTTCAACCAAGATACACTTTGAGAACTTCTTTGGAGTGGTGATGCATGAAGAAGAAATAATAGCTTTTGTCAAAAGTGAAGGTCAAGCTGTAGACCTGTCATATCAGGGGATAAATACATTTAATTTTAAATTGAGTACAGACTTAGAGAATTCTTTGAGAAATAGTAAACATTAACTCCCTCAGTATTTAACTAAAGATATTTTCAGACTAGGAGAACACCTTCAAAGGTATTTTATCTCTAAGTTGCTAACATAGTCTTTAGAGGGGAAGACTTTCATATGATTTAGGTGGCTTTGTCCATTTAGGCTGTTAGTAGTTTCACTTTAAGAAGTCTTAAGACTGACTCTGGAGTATATTCTTTTCCTGTTTGAAGCATGTCTGCTTAGAAGTACTGGGGACATGAAGGTTGCAATAATGGGTTGTATAGCGGCTCTGTTCTGGTATACAGTTTGCAAGAAGGGTTAGCATGAGGTGTTTTAAGAATTTTCAAAATCCTACAGTAGAGAAAAAAATAGTAGTTCTTCCAAATAGTTATTGGCATGCTCTTAACTTCATGGGATTCTTTTTCAAAGCTTCGCTAGCAGCAATTATTCTTTAACTATATACATTTGCCCTTCACATAAGCTCTGGTCTGAGTGCTTACCTCAGGAATGGCTGCATCAGAAGAAACATTAACTTGTTATTGTCATGAAAGAGACGTAGTCCAACCACTTGTGATAGCAGCACATTGTAGGCAATGGTGGTCTTTTGCCCATTGTTCTCAGGCAGATTTTGATCAACTACCACTGTTTTTCAAGTAATTAGTTTTACATTTCTGTAAGTATATCTATACCCTCTTAAGGATGCTTATAAAATTTTTTACTCAGGCAGAAGAGGGTGCTTTTAAATCAGCTTTCGATGTTAGCCACATCTTCTCTTCTATCATATGTTTTTGTAGTTTTGTGTTAAGATAACACAGGCATATGATAGCGTTTTATTATTTTTATAGCTCACCATCTGCCCTCTTGTTTTTTAGCTTCCTATAAGAAATGTCTTACCTCTTTGCTGTTTCATCACAAGGGAACTTTTTCCTGTGTATTCAGTGCTTTCATTGTACTTCTGAAGCCTATGTTTTTATATACAGATTGAATTTGGGAAGGTTTGTTGTGGGGAGGTGAAGGGAGAAAGTGTGCCACAAAACAGACTACATGTATCGTATTCCTGTGCGTGCTCATAACTTTGCTTGTGTTGTTGACCGCAATCGCACATTAGGCACAGATATTTTTGCAGTTCTGCAGTTTTATCTTCAGCTTAATTGTGAAGATGGGTTTTTTTTCCATGTGGAACAGTCTCTGCTGTGCCCTACAAGATTTGTAACTGGCATAAGGCATAATTGAAACCACGTTCCACAATATCTGTTATTAGGGTGCCCAGAAAAGTTTGTACATATGGAGCTAACGCCGCTGGATCGTGGCTATGACGAGATANAGCAAGTGAAAAGGCATAGTCTTAAATTTAGGAGTTAAGAAATAACTTTGTCTTAGTGCTGCTCACAATTCAACTATGTGGCTGATTAGGTGTGACTGATGCTTGTGGGAAGGCAGTGTGGTCCAGTGGATGCAGAACTGGGTGTTACATATGGAAAATGAGTTCTGTTTTTGGCTTACTACTTGCTGTGTGATCTGGAGGGAGTATCTTAATCTTTTAGTTTTCCATTTGAAAAATGAGGATAATGATGCTTACTCACCTTGGGAAAGCACTTCACAATCTACAAATGAATGTAGCTGCTCATCAGCAGATATTAACTATTGCCAAGCTAGAAGAATAAATGAAACAAAGACTCCCACGTACTTATTTTTATTTTTTTGTTCATGTAAAATTGCTCTATAGGAGGGTGTTCTTAAATTGATTACATAGAATATGTGTTGCATCAGGTGTTTGAAAGCTATACTATCCTTTCAGAAATTGCTTCCACATACTTCTAAAGATGTTAGCTTGAAAGAAAAAAAACAATTGCCTTGACACTACTTTAAGTGTCATTTCACCTCTATTCTTTATTTATAAATCCATTTACAAGTCTTTGTGATATTTAATTATGTTTAAGCCTTACAAATACACATCTCGTATTTATTGAATGCATTCGTTCTTAACGAAATCTGCACTTCAAAATCTCCAACTTACTTTCTTCAAATAAATAAGAGAATTTTATTTGGAAGTTCAAACAAGATGTTTGTTCTGAATCAGGAATAAGTTTCTGATACAAGACACTGGACCAAATAATTGTATGCTCAGTCTGAGAGGTATATATGTATAACACAATTTATTTAGTTGATTACTGTGTGGTTCAATACTAGAT
>VZTH01003606.1:135746-138929 GCA_013397815.1 Aleadryas rufinucha
ACCTCCAAGCATGTGTTGAGGTTGTTTTTAAAAAGGTTGGTAAGCGATGTGCCATTTTGTTCTCAAATCAGAATCATTTGGAAAGGTTTTCAGCCCTCTTGTGCCATAGACTCTAGAGGATATTGAAGAGATAGAAGACTCTTTAAAAGGCTGCTGAACAGTGCTATGATTAAACACTGCATCATCAGAGAGATGAGTTTTTAAAAGCTTGCTTTAGTCCAAACTTTCACCTTATATTTACATGCTTTTCTCCTGATGACTTGATGAACAGGGCCTTGACATACTAAGACTAAAAAAAGTAGTTCTAGAATGTTCATACTTAATACTGGTTTCTGTGCAGTTGATAAAAATTTTCATTTTTAACTTTTGTTCACTTGGGTTAAGAAACATTTCCATCTTTATATGGTTGCAAGTGTTGCTTGTTGTTTCTAGTCTCTGGCATCTATGTTTTTTATTTGAAGATGACAAGAATGGGGGAAAGGTACATTTGTAAGAATTTTAAAATAGATCTTTCAGTTGCATAGTGCAATTTAGGAATTCATGACTGCAAAAGGAGGTTTGTGTAAAACTTTATTATTATTGCTTTGGACTGTTTTATGAAAAAAAACGTGCAAAAATCATTCTGCTGTTTACACTGAAGGACCTTTGTAACGCCATCAGCGTTAGAATATATGCTTGCTACATGAATCATAAATTTGAACTACTATGAAATACATTTGTGTACTAAAAGATGTTTTAAAATGGACTAAGTTTTAATAAATGGTCATTGTCACAGTCTTCCTGCTTCTGCATTTGTGCTCAGTAAGCTAACAGTCTGTGGCGGTCTTAGACGATAGTATCGGTAATACTCTACATTAGTAGTACCCAGATAATTTCAAAAGTAGATGAGAAAAAGTTACCTACCTAATTTCCTGTCAGTCATCAACATAGTTAAGAGTCTTAACCATGGCCACATGGATACATTCAGTATCTGTGTATGTACAGTGGAGCCTTCGTTAGAGGCATCTGTAGGGTGAGGTTTTTGACTGCAGCATGCTGTGCTTGGTGTTGCTTGCATTGCTCTGAGCGGTGTGGATGGGATTGAGTGGTGTTTCTTCTTATGAATGTGGAAAGAAAGATCTGTATGAAGGATGAATATGTCATTTGACACCACAGATTTTGTTTCTGAGTCAAAAAAGTAGAAATGTGCTTTTAAGTTTCAACAAATAAACTGAAGGTAATTGGTTATAAATCTCTTCATTGCTTAACAGACTACTAACTGTAGTGCATGATTTTTTTTCTTGTTTTTTAGGGGTGAAAAACAAAGCTTAAGGAAAACAAAACAGAAAAACTAAATGTTAGCATGGCCTCAGGTCAGCTGTAATTTTTCGCAGTCTAAAGACTATGGATTTGTTTAGGTTAAAATATTATGTGTGTAATTAAATAAAACTTGAAGAAAATTGGGACATCAATATCATGTATAAGAGATGTAGTGTGGTACACACAGAGATTCTTCTGCATTGAGAAAGTGCTGATACAGTTGTCTATATGAAGTGAGTTTAGTGCTTATTTCAGATTTTTGTCCTTGTGAGTGGTCTACTGTGCATTAGGATCATCCTGATAGAAGCCAAAATAACGTGTTGCATTCTTCAACAACAGTGTAGTGAACAAGATTCAAATATAGTTATATGAAGGTGGCAAAGATGTAATTTACATTTTGGCATTCATAAATACCTGTACTAGATTTCGAATATAGTGTAGTAAAGGCAGAATTCACTTTGGCTTATGGGTAATACTGTGTAGAAGTGTTTCAATTATATTATGCAGTTATCCTGTCACATGATGTCCTTTTCTGTGAAAAATTTGAGCTAGACATTTCTGTTGAAAGGAACCAATATGCAGGAGTTGTTATAGTATAAACCTAACTGTAAGATTATATGTTATGGCCAGTAGGGTTCAGTATGTTTTCACTTTAGAGGTCCCTAGAGTACTGGCTGTGTGCCAAAAATCAAAATAATATACTAGAAACCATTTGTAGGAACTTCTTTGAAGTCATTTAGACTCAATGCCAAAATCTATATTAATCCTTCTCAGCAATGTCCACTATTTCAGATTCATAATTAGGATGCAAGGTGAGGCTGACACTTCACTCTGTTTTTCTAACTCCTAAACTACTTCAGGTGATCAAAGAATCAAAGAATCATTGAGGTTGAAAAAGATCATTGAGTCCAACTGCAAACCTAACACTGCCAAGTCTACCACTAAACCATGTCCCAAAGTGCAGTCCTCAGACTTTGTAGTTTAGTGGTCAGTGGAAGAATGGAATCACAAAATTGAAGTAAATGACTTGGTTTTGTACTGGGAGAATGCCTTTTTCTTGAAACACCTAATGACTAAGTGTTTCATGCTGCTTCATGAAAGTCTCACATATGCATCAGCCACCAGACCATCTGCTTTTCACATCATAGAAGCATACACAGGACAAAAGGATAGAAAATTTTGACGTCTCCCATGCACAGATACAAATTTCACCCATTTAGGTGTAGGAATTTTCTGTTAGTGTTACAACAAAAAAAAATTTCCTTGGTATCTGTTTAAGCCCTTTTTATGGTCCACTAATGATCCCAGCAGACTTTCTGGAGGAGAATGTATACTTCTGAATTTATACCAAGGTTTGTATCCCATAATTATGTGACTGACTTTAGTCCTTTTCTTCATGCTTGTTTAAAAACTCTGACTTAATCATGAGAATATTCCCATTTTGTTGCTACTGAACTTCTTTCTTATGTGCTGTTTTAAAAGATTTTGCTAATATTTTCATTGGATTATTCATGTGATTCATTATGCTCAGCAGAGGAAAAAGGCAAAGATGCCAAATCTCAAAACCAGGTGTTATTGTAATACAAAGCTTTAGGCTCTATTATTTATGCAAAATGCAAGCTGTCTCACTGGTCCCCAGTTACACAGAACAGGTGCACACTCCATTTTGAAAGTTCTTGATTAGTTCGATATGGAACTTCTGGAGTTTTCTGCTGCTCATGAACTCCAGGCTAAGGCACAATTCTAGTTCCTTTATATCATATAGTCATTTTTATACTCGGAGAGCAATACTTTTTATTGATATAGAGTAACTGCAATTCTGTCTAGTTGATTCTGTTTTAAGAAAACCATAGAAAAATCTAAGGGGTTGTCCTAGGTTACAGT
>VZTH01003607.1:0-35340 GCA_013397815.1 Aleadryas rufinucha
CCCCTCCGATTTGCACCAGTTTCACCTTCCCTTTTATGGGCTCCAAGGCGGGCTACCCACGGTCCAAACAGCCCGTATTGTGATAAGCAGACAAAATGATGAGGCATTTTTGGAGCTTTTCAGGTTTTGAGCAGTCATAATGACGAAGCACTTTTTGGAGCCTTTCTCTTATTATTACAATAATAAGAGCTCTTACAATATGCACTTAGTAAAATTCTAGCCCCACCCCCGGGTGCCAAACTACAAGAGTTATCATCATCATCACAGTCTGAACTTTCATCCATTACAAGCTCTCCCCCTTTAGTTGGTGGACTAGATTATTGGGGTCAACCTCATCACAGTCTGACTACACCTACTCTTCACAAACTTCAAGCCCCATCCCTATGGATCAGACTGTAGGCATTACACTCAGCCTGAACATGTATTATTATACCCCTCAGGGCATACATTGCAGGGGGCACTGCATTCATGCATGAGTGTCCCATGAAGTCACACTGGAATGCCCAGCTAGTTCCTTGCTTGAGTGTTCAATAAGCTCGTGCATGAGAACCCAATCAATATCTGCATGAGTGTTCATCCAGTTTATGCATGGGCACTCAAATAATTCACACCTGAGTGATCTATCAGTTCATGCATGAGGGCCCAATCAGTTCATCCTCGAGTGTGCAATGAACTCAAACGTGGGTGCACAATTAATTCACATCCAAGTGCCAAATTAATTTATGCCAGACCACCTAAGTAGTTCATGCATGAGTACCCAGTTAGTTCGTGCATGAGTGTCCTGCGAACTGACACTTGATTATCCAATTAATCCCTGCATGGAGGCACAATTAATTCATGCTTGAGCACCCAATTAGCTCACACATGGGCATCCAACTGGTTCAAGATGCCCCACTTGCTCATACAAGACTGCACATTCAGGTCACACATGATCACTGAATTCATGCATGAGAACCTGACCATTTCATGCATGATGGCACAGCTCACAAGCACCCGAGTTACTCCTGCATGAGCACTCAGCTGACACTTGCATGAGCGCCTGATGATCTCATGAGTGACGCACTGGATGCACATGGCAGGCTTCAGTGGGGCCATGAACTGCTCTGTGCAGGTGGCAGCTCCCTCTGAAGCTGATGTAAATGCCCATGGCATCCCAAAAGGAGCCCACAGTGCCCCATCACAGACTGATTTACAAGCAAGCAGCAGACACAAGAGAAAGAGACATGCAGAGGGAGAGGTGTGAGAGGAGTCACACAGAGGGAAAAACAACAGACAAGGATGAAGCAGGGCAGAAAGCCCATCAAAACTGGAATTTTAGACACAGGGAAAACAGAAGGCTCAGTTAATGTTGTTCAGGATGTGGAGCAATGTCCAGAACAGTTGAGCCATTTGGTGCACCATTTTATTGCCCAGGTTGAGAAATACCTGTGTTGCATCAAGAGAACACTCTTCACCACACATTTTACGTCTGGAAAAAGCCCTACAGCTATTTGAGTCATGAACCTATTGGTACCTTCAACAGTGTTGGTGATCTTGTACTATTGTCATCATCTGCTTTGTATGCTAGAGTACAGTAAATAAATGAAAAATCTGTTGTATTCTTAGCTTTGTGTTTTGCAAGAAAAACATATTAAATTTGTAGCAAGTGCTTAGCATATGTTAACCCAAATAATGCAGTCCACAGGGGCAAGGGGTGGCATATGTAATACATATATATTCAAAATATGGCTTGGTTACATTTGTTGCAGGAGCAGAGACTGAAGTTCTTCAAAGCATGAATTCAGATTGTTATAAAATTAGTCCATACAGTCTAGCCCACTGGGATGAGGGTTGAAGTTTGTGAAGAGTACATATATTCAGACTGTGATGAAGTTGACACACATCCTTTCCTATTCATCTTCCCAACGCTAAGGACCTTGTTCAGGTACCTTCCAACTCTATTTCCCACAAACTTACTCATTGTTCACACCTACTACTGCTCCAAGACATAACAGTTGAAACACTTACAGCGCAGATGTCCAATACCAGAACCAAGGTTCCCTGCTGAGCCTCAGAGTCATTCAAATTATTCCAACCCCAGATCATGCCTGGCCTGTATTTTCCAACAACTACTGTCCTGGGCACACTTCCTGCTGTGCTAGCAAGACAGCCTTCACTAGGGGGATTTTTACTTAAGCTACTGCAAATTAATTCAAATGTCTAATCACTGACGTAAGTAATGAGAAAGAAGAAAGAAAGCTATTAAACACTTAATAACCTTAACCTTTCCTCCTCACTTCCCAGTTTAAGCTTCCTTAGCTTTCACCACAGTTTACACACAGTCCATCCTGACCTCTCTGGTGATGGGCAGTGCAGGAGCGTTGTGTTGTGTGTATAATATTTTGCCATTGCTCTCTGTCTTTCACTGGGTTTCTTCCACACCTTGTGAACCCCAGGCTTCCGGCCCTAGCATGGACTGGATGAAAGACAACATACCATTCCTGCTCTAAGGACACAATTAAGTAGTTGGGGTTTTTTCAACCAGTGAAAACTGCACCTAATGTCCTTCACTCTCTTTTCTTAGCAATTATACAGAAAGCCTTGCAAATGCTCACAGTATTCACAGCAATATAAAAGATCAGGGCCTCGAGAACATGTATAATGGTGAAGAATAATGTTTTATTCTTAAGAAACTGCAAAACCAAAACTGGTTCAGTGCAATATTCACCACACAACATGAAACAAAAAAAAATGAAAAAGAAAGACTGAGATTGTTAAGCACATCTCAGTACCTCCCAGACTAGTCTTATACCACTCTTGCCATGCAAAGCATTCAGCAGTGCAACGTGACTGCCTGTACCAGAATGATTAGTCCTTTGCAACAGGCAGCCTGGATTGTATTTGAAAGACTGGCCCATTTACTGCATACTTCTGCCAAGATATATCTTAACTTGCAGCTGACTTTGAAATGCAAACCACTTAGCAACTCATAATATGATTTCTAATGTCTAAAATCCCACACTACCAACTAAAGGCAGGAGGCTTAGGCCTTGAAATGCCAAAGTGTTAAAGAGTTGCATTGACAGAAACAGCATTTGTTTTGAAAAGTCTTCAAGAGTATTGATACCAGACCAGGGCCCATCAGAGTCTGTCAGCTGAAAGTCACTTCTCATGTTCCTCTCTGTGTTGACTGGTATACTTGCTAAGATGTCTCTCAAGCTATGCAAAGTCAGGAGGGAAAAAGCTGTAAACTGATCAGAGTGAAAACTAAGCCTGCTTTGTGGCTATGTCTTACCAGTGCAGAACAGCTGGAATTTGTGGCCATGGTGGTTGCAAAAGTACTACTGTATGAGCTTAGGACTTGTCACACTCCCAGAGCCCTCTCCATCAGGAAAGGGATGAGTATTTCCTGACAGACAGGAAACTATCTACCAGTCAAAGGTTTGCCAAAAATCATATTCTGAGTCAGAAAGGAATGACACTTCACATTGCTGAGATTTAAACCTTGTAAGCACCATTTCCTGTCCAAATATGTACAAATCAGTTTAACATGGCTGTCTACAATGGCAAATAATCATAATTTATCTCAGCTGGCATCTCTGCGTTTAAGGGAGCCTCCAGCAGATATCTACAGGCAAGAACCAAAAATGAAGGGCTGAAAAATGGGAACTGTTCTTCATGTCCTACTGTCTCCTCTTCATCTTGCAATATAACCAGGACTGACAGAGAGGAGGGATGGACAGTCTGGGCATACACTTAGAGCCATGCTGCCTCAGTGGCCCCATGCAAAAGAGACTGCCCCTTCTTCCATTAGGCAAAAACATGATGCCATCCCACCTCCCATCACTGTCAAACTACCTGAAAATGCTGGTAGGGGCCACTCCATTCCATGCAGTGCAGGAAGTCTGTTCCCACACTGCAGCATGCGTAGGTACATGGAGGTTTTACATGGCCAACAAATCTCCTGTGCTCTGGGCAACCACTCTGGGCCATTTACCTTAAACACACACATCTACTTCATCACTCAGTCCCAAAATTAGCGTGCAAAGTAAATGAACACCATATCACAAGAGCCCGGTGTTTAGATGCACTCTCATTCCCTACCTCAATCCAAATTTCGCATTCTGCTACAAGCTGACAAGATAATTGTTAGGTAATTACACTGTCTTCATTTCTAAGTGCAGCAAAGATACAGCAGCAAGAGAATGTACTAGCATGATAAAAATTGCATGTTTGTCTGCTTTTCAAAAATTATCCAGCTGGCTTGTATATTACCAAATAAGTAGTAGGCTGAAAAGAAGCGCTGGCTGGAGAATACTTCAAAGATCTGAAGAACATGTGAATCTGCCACAAGGACCTGCCAGTGTATGTGCAATGCTACAACTTACAGGCCTAAATAGATGAGAAATAACAGGGACATGCATATATATCATATTCTTTGGGGCAAGCTTTGGATAATCTCAGTTTATGAACCTTACCAGCAAGATGTCCAGAATATCTGGAGAACACTCCAACTCCATTAATTGAGATGTTCCAAAGCTTCTTTTATTTTGCACCAGGGTGTTTGCAGCTTTTCACCTATATTCAGATCCTTCCTCCATCAGACATCAAGTACCAGAAGAAAGATATCTGGAGAATCTTACCAGCTGAAGGGCTGAAAAGAGCATTGTGAGTAGACCAGACAATTTTAGAATGCCTTTATTTTAAACAAAGGACTGTTGATACAGGACTCTAACCAAAACCCAATCGAGGAAGAATTTATCCCAGTTAAACTCAAAAGCCTGGCTGTATATTGCTGCACCATAATTTGCAGTTCGATAGCTTTGAAAAATAAACTAAGATTCTTGGAGGAAACAGATGAAAAGGTGCAGCAGTGGATGTTTTTAACAGTGACAGGATCTTTTTACTGACAGAGGAAGGATTCTTGGGACATCTCCCAAAAACTAGGAAGACAACAGCAAGGCACCATAGCATGCCTTAAGCCAAAGAACCTTGCCTCATCTGCATAAAGCTGGTGTCATTTCCTCAGCCTGCTTGGTACCACAGTCTAAGAACACCTCTGAATATTGGTGACACAGGTAAACTGCTGCTGTGTTCAGATAACCCAGGGAAAGGCAAGGCAAAAGGAGGTCCAAACCCATGGCTGACATGAATCAGCCAGCTCCCTCAGAGTTCAAAGAGTTCATCCAGCTTAAGACTGAGCCCTATTTATATATTGTTTTCCTCTTCAGAGGAATAACTGAAGTTGCCATCACAGAAATGTTTTTGAGGTTGCCTTGCTAAAGCAACCTTGATGAACCTTGATATTCGTCACAACAAGCACATTTGAGCACTGCAGTCCCCAATAAATCAAAACATGCCAAGATGTCTGTAATTCTTAATCAACACTTTTGAATTTACACTCTCCTCAAACACCCTTAGCAAAAAAACAGAGTGGATGCCAATTTCCCTACTGGTGCAAATGAGTGAATTTCCACTGAAATTGAGAAGCTTGAGCCAGTTTCAACAAGCTAAAAATTCGGATCTTGTGCTGTTTCTGCTCCTGCTTAGAGTGGTTTTGAGATCAAGCAGAGTTCTTGCAGGATGAGTAACGGTGAAGCAGTTATCTCCTAAAGCAGCTTTCATGCAGAGGTTTGCAGTCCTTGGCAAAGGAGATCTCAATACCCACAGGTTTTAATTCAGGCAAAGGAAGAAGTGACTTGTTCAAGTCTCTTGGCAAAACAGCAGCCAAACAAGGATATGCCCAAGCCCTGGAGACCAGGCTTCAAGATGCCTGTTTCCCAATTATGTTTAATCAAATAGCTTTTCAATGAGGGACTTGAAAATGAGGAACCTTTTCATTTTTTTTATATTCCTGAAAACCACAGCTACCACACTGAGACACATTTCTGAGCTTTAAAAAAAGGCTGCTTTCAACATTCCTAATTTTCACTGCTTATAAGCCATGACTTTACAGAACGATTTTATTTTTTTTCCTGTGTAGTTGAATATGCCCTGTATCTAGAGGGTAATTTTGGCTTTAATCTGCTGTAAATGCTAGAATGTCGGACAAGTGAAGCATTTGATGGTGATGATAATGAGTAGCCCATTAAAGGTAATTTTTAAAAAGTTAATGAGCTCTCACCAAGGGACCGACACGTACTGTAATGAAAAATGTTTGCATAAAGAATATAGCTTACTTACTATTTATTTTACTTTATAGAGAACCTATAAAACTTTTTAATATGCCTTCAATTAATTCAGCAGTTTAGATGATGCTTGAGTTTTATTTTTATTCTTGCTTTGCCATAGTAGGTTACAGAAATTTAGTTTCCTAAGGAAAGCAACTGATATCTCAATTAATCACTCTCTTTTACCATTATATTCACTATTGAATGTCCAGGGATTCAATTTTTTTTTCCCCTGCTTAATTAAGGGAACTCAGCAACAAAGTGATTTAGTGATAATGACTCTTGCCATTTCTTTAGCTGTGTGGTCACTGTTAGCCACTATTTGAATTCACCAGCATAAATAAAGCCCTTCAGTGACTAAACAAAGTTAAAGCAGCAATAAATTAAGCTTGCCATGTAGACTTGGTTAAACCTTCAGCCAACATAAATACAAGCAGCCTTTTGCTGTGATTTGCTTGGTACAATGACATCATACATTTCCAAACAGAACATGAAGACCACAGCCAAAAAGCTAACACAATTCCCTTACGTGAATCAAATTACAACAATCTAGAGTTTGTTGCACTGACTGTTCAGTTTCTGGCTTCTATGCCATGTGCTCTCATGTGACCACATTATAAAATAATCTATATGGTGATCTCAATTTTGCATTTTCTGCATGATTACATTTTGGCAAGGGGACTCCCCATGTCATCACTCTCTGCAGGAATGCTTTGAAAGTTACTGAAAAGTCAGAATTTGCCAGCTCAGAGTCAAATCAAACCTTCTCCTCCTGAACCAGATCCTAAGAAGAATAAAGGCTACAAAGGACTGCATCCAGAAACAGACAGAAAGGCAAAAATCAGGGGTGGAGCTAACCAGAGTTAAACTTAGCTAGAGCTGTTAAAAGGGGCTCTGCCTCTTTGGATGACGAAGTTTTTAGGTGGTGAAGAGATCAACAAGAGAACAAGAAAATTGCCATGTTATCTTAGATTGTCTCAAAGCAGGCCTTGACCATAATTCTGCTCACCTTCTGATCCATTAGAGCCTCTCCCAGGGAATGTGTCTGCACTGCAGGACAACACAGAGCTCAGAAACAGCTGAGCTACCTTTACAGAAAGCAGTTGCATTGTTGAGTACAGTCCCACGACAGCGCTGCAATCCCAGGAAGGGCTCACTCAGTCCATCAGCACCGCAGTGAGCCTGGGTCAGAGGCACAAACCTCCACAACAAGGGCAGTACTAGAAACCTTCTTCCAGAAATAAGGCTGCTCCTCCTGAGGGTTGTTATGCCCTGCAGGGTGGAGTCTGGCCAGCTGGGACTGGCCAGGAGCAGCCGATGAAGAGCAAAGCATTGGGCTCCTATTTGCATGAGAAAGGGAGATCCTCAGCTGGCTCCCACAGGCAGTGCTGGACATTCTGCTCTCAGCAGAGGCAGTATCACTTCTGGTGCACCTGCAAACAGCCCTTCCAAAAACACAGTAGGCAGCTTTGCTGGACTACACCACAGATAATTTTATATTACTGCTGCTTAAAAAAAAATAAAAGCCAGAAGTGTTGGTGGATGCTGACTAGGTTTAACCCAGAACTACAATTTACTTGTGAAGGGTCATGCTCTTGTATTTGTTCTCTATTAGCAACTTCTTCACTAAATAGAGCAAAACCATTAAACTTCTTAATGCAAGAAAGAATCAAATGAAATATAGCATCACAGACATTTTATTGAGCCATAAATTAACAAAGTATGAGAGAGAGGGAATACCTCTCTGAGCCTGTGTGCATGACAAAGGATTAAAAAATTAGAAAACTTAATAACTAATTGGTTATAACTTTATGGTGTAGCCATGCAAACGGGAATAAGAACATTTTGCCTCAACCAGTCTTGTGCTGAGCTGTGTAATTTTATGTCACTTTTTGGTTATATTTTCATCACAAAAGTCTTGTTGAAAGAGAAGTACTAGAAAAACTGGGTGTGCCTAGTCTTCACAACAGATTACACTTTTACAGTATTTTAAAAACGAAGAGATAGAGCAAAGTCACTCATATATCAGCTTTTTTCTACTCCTTCTTTATTCTCCTAAGCCTGTGTTGAGTAATAATTCTTGCCTACTAAATCATGAGATATTAAGTATGAAAAAGATTTCACATTCGTTTTCTCCCCTCCCTTTCTTTTTTATTATTCCTTTTGAAAGATCTGTAAAGGGCTGAAATATCATCCAGGCCTCTATGAGGCCAATCAGCACAATGCTTATTAGGCACAAAAGAGAAGATGTGATATATTTTTAATTAAGCCATCTTTGAACAATGAAACAAAAGGAACCTGGCTTTTGAATTGCAAGGCAATCAGTGAATGGTTGGTGAGTGAATTAAAAGTAAACAGGAGCAAGAATTCCTAATACAGGGAAGGCTCAGAGAAAATTTAAAAAGAAAAAACCAAACCCTTCACAACTTTCCTCAAGAAAAGAAAAAAATTAATATTTCCTTATTATAATTTTGAAGTTACATTTCATTCCCTATTTTGATTCACTTTTCAAAGCCACATCAGGTTGTTTGTAAAAATAATTTGTTAGCAAATACATGGTTTGCCTCTGCCTGGAACATCAGAAACTGCAACATATATACAACACTTACTGATGTTTAAGTATCAATCAGATTGTGTATTATTTGAGCAGAGTACACATTCAAGTCCACTTTACACCGTTATGGAACAGACTAAACAAACCTGACCTCAGAGGTGACCCTCATAGGATCCCTAAAGATTGCAAATGTATAGTAGGCAGTCACCATGAGACTTTTACAGCCTGGTAATGGCATGCAAATGACACTCTGTCTCTGTAAGGCAGCCAAATTCTGGGGTTGTATATGAGAGTAATTTCCTGAAGAATTTGGGGAAAATGTGATACTTTTCCTTTTATGTATGAAATTCACATCTCCTCCTTTTACTGGAGGACTACAGGGAAAACACTCACAAACTTATCACGGAGCCGTACTGTTCCCTGTAGCAGCACCTCTCCAAAACTTGCCCTCCACAAGCGGGGTGGCCATGTGTCCCTGGGACACAGAGAGCCCAGTGTTCCAAGCCCCATTTCCATACCCAAGGAAACCTGCTGAGCAGCTCACTGAGCTATCTGTGTGAAGCAATTCTCCTCCAGAGCCCAGCTTCAGGCAGAAGATGAGGAGAGATGCTCTGAATTGCCCTGTGGAGGATCCATTCTCCCTCTCCTTTTTACAGGATACATGGAATCCAGATATGGTTGGCTCCTTAAAATCAGTAAAGGGGAATCCTACTCATAGCCCTCAGGGCTGATTTTTTTTTTTTTCCTAATTGAATATACAGAATGGAATGTTTTGAGCTGGAGGGGACCTTTAGAGGTCACTTAGTCCAAACTCCTCACCATCTTTCACTGAATCAGGTTGCAAATTGTTCAGCTCCAATGAAGTTGTCTAGTGGGTCTCATGCCAGTGCAATGGGTGAAGGCTCAGCTGTGGTTGCAGCACCACTGGGGATTAAGCCAATTTTCACAACGGCAGCCACACCTACATGTCACAGATGTAAATTCTTGTCCACACAGTTCATACCTTTCTTGGCACTTTCAGCACTGTAGCTGTGTTATTCCAGTTTTGCTTCAAGGCTTCCACTGCAGCTGTGTATACACTTGCCATAAATCAGCTTATCTGTTCCCACTGGAGCTCTTAGCAGAGGAAAAGAGACAAGAAGGGAAAGGTAAATGTGTCTTCCATAAGCCTTTGTACTTCTATGTACACTGGCTAGTAAAGGACCAGGATCATCCTGGCGTAACACAGAGGAACCCACTTGTGGTTCCACCCTGGGCTTTGAGGAAACAATCCACTCTAGTCATACTGAGTAGCAACTCCCAAAGGACAGCCTGCCATGGCCACACTCCCTCACTCTGTTTTTATGAGAGCTTACAGATGGACATCTGTTTTAAGACATTCTTATGACCACAGGGACTCAGGAGGGCTTTTTTCCTCCCTGCCTGGCCATAAAACTTCTGTTGTCCTGTGGGGTCCTACCTGTGCTTTCACCAGCTTGCTGATGTGTTGCCACAGTGTGTGTACTCCATGCACAGACACATCATGGATTACTAAAAGCAAAATCTGAATCACTGAATCACAGAATAAGCTGAGTTGGAAGGGACCCAAGGAGGAATGCAGCAGCCCCACTTTTTTGCACCAATTTTCAAGGGGTGTATTTGTACTCACATTACACAAATGCTTTCACCTGACTGCCCCTGCTATGAGACCCAGGTTACTGCCTGAAGACAGGACTGTACAAAGGCAAACACCAAGTCATTATTTTCCCAAAGAGGTGAGGATTCCTTCTTTTGCAGTGATGGCATTAAATGGAGACACTGGGAAACATTGCCAAATGTAACAAAGCAGTGTTAATTTAACATACCTGCTCTGTGGGGCACTTAGAGCTTCATTTGGAATGTGCATCTATCTTCTTCAACATTCTGCTGTTTAAGGTTAACCTTACATGAGGACTACACAAGGGCTGCAGGGAGGAAATGTGTTGGGCTCCTGTGCTTTTTTTAACAAAACAGATTAAGGGAGATTTCATCACTTTCAAGACCCACTCTAGTCATTTCTTCCTTTCCTCAGTGCCCCTCTTTCTTTCCTCTTCCCAGAATCACACCATTAGTAAATGGTTTTCTTCCAATATATAACATTACAAATCTATGTGTATTTTCCTTTCCTCTGCAGTTCCAGCCTCTTCTGTGGAATTAAGTTATGCATACTGCATGAAAATAGGACCACAGGCTGGGCCCCTACAAGCTGCTAATTGAAAACCTTGTCAGAAGTAGGAGGAAGTGGCAAGAAACTTGGCAGGCCCTCCTGCTTTTCATGCTGTCCTTAGCTCTTGGTACTTATGAATGGCAGCTCTGCAGTACTTTGCAGAGGTTTACAAGTTGTGCCAGTGCTGTCTCTGCAATTATAGAACAACATGTTCTTCTCTACAAGCTGAAAAAGAGAAAAGAGCATTTATATTCAGAAAGCCACATCCTGTGTTTTTCATTCAGGTAATACTGCTGTTGAAATGGAAGTGAAGAAGACAGCAGACAAGACTTCAAATCAAACTTATTAAACATGCGTGGCTACCAGCTAAAGAAAAAGCTGATGAGGCAATATTATGCTTTGAATAAAAAAATCCATGTGCTAGATTCCTGGCAAGGTGATCTTATTCTGGAGTAGGTAAGAAAGTGCAGGAAGGCACAGGAAAGATGTCTGGATCTGATCTTCGAATTCGCAGTTGAATCTTGCTTCAAAACACCAACTCACATGGGAGCTGAAGAATTCAGCCCCATAAAAAATTACTACAAATTACCTGATATGAAATGCTTGCATTATGAAAACAGGGATGATTTTGCATCTGTTAATGAGGATAATGACTAATATATTCAGGCACTAGATGTGACAGCTGTCTGTATGTTTTTAGGGGCATGTATTTTTAGATGCCATTTATCTCCAAATGTATTAACTACTACATTCTTCCCAAGTGCTCCAAATCTCCAAAGCTGAAGAATTCAGGTTAAATTTCTTTCTGCTTCTGCATCACTCGGTTACATCACTGTCTCATTATTTAAAAGCTCTCACAAATCTGCTACTCAGATCCTCAGCTAAGTGCCATGGCAAAGGGAAATGGCTAATGCCAATTTGAAACAAAACAAATTTGAAATCACAGTCCACTGAAACACTGCTTAAATATAACTGCACTGCCTGCTGCTCCATTTTAACTAGTTTAATCGCTTGCTGACCAAGCAGGGCTTATAAGTGCTAAGGAATATATGCTTGTACTTTTCTCCTGTTTTTCAAAACCAAAGATTTGCAACACAAACTCCAGTTTTAAGACAAAAGTCACCCCATTAAATCTTAACAGATGTTTCTCAAGTCTAGAAGATTAAGAAAGATTTCAGCATCAAAAATCAAAGAAAATATTCTATGACCTTAAAAAAGGATAAATCTCAAAGCTCTAAACAAACCAAAAGTCCACTTTGACAGCTGCATCTGACTGAATTGATGAGATGCTATTGATGTTTGGATTAAACTATGCCTCTGTGATCAAGTACTCAAACATGGGATAAAAGAGGAATATATTCTTTAATCCCAGCAACTAATTTTGTGTAGGCAGCAGTTGCAGAAAGCAGTGGTTACAGAACAAACGTTGGAAGTGGCTTCACTTTTGCTTATTGACAAAGCTATTTTTATTTCATTAATTCACCAAGTATACTACCAGCGTTTAAACTAACACGGGGAAATCTATATCAAGCACAGTATTCTCCACAAACAAATCACTGAAAATTTCAAAGTCATTAAAGGTAGAATCAATAGGATATGATTCTGAAGGGCTAGGAAGATGCAGTGCTAAAGTATAATAGAAAAATTAGATATTGATTTTTTTATATAATCTTGATAAACAAAGTAAACAACACAGGAGATTCCAGTTCTGGTTTTATAGCATGTCTTCTCCAAAAAAGAGGAAGAGTTAGAGGACACTAAAGTTATTTGTTAATTACTGTCTTCATCCATCACTCTGTAATAGTGATAGTCACACCCTAAATCTCTAGAATAAGACTACCTGGCGTGTGCTTTCCAAAACTCCTAGCAAGAGAGGAGTGAAGCAAAGCTATGCTCCAGATGCTACATTACTAAGAATCCAGATGGGAGAAACTCTAACACAAAACCAGCCACCTGGATACCTGGATCCTCATCTGACTACAACTGGGAAAGGGCTTTGGGGTAAACAAGAATCTGACCTGTAATGTATAAACAGTGGCATTAAACACAGCATAAACACTGCTGTGCTCTGGGATGCTTCCTGGGGTTCAGCCCCACTGTGAGAAGGATAATATGTGACGGAATGGGAATGATTTTGGCTACTTGCAGAAAGTCCAGTCCCACTGTGACACCAGATTGCAATATGAACTGTCAAGATATGAAGCCCCACAGCCTGTGCAAACAGCTGGGTACATCATTTTCTGGAGTGGAAAGGCCAGTGTTGAGCAAAATAGATTCTCAAGACACAAGGATCCCAGATCTGCAGAAGGCAGGCACAGAGGGAGGGAAAATCCACAGGTAGTAAATTTGTGCTCCAAATAAAGCTTCCCTGCTCATGCACACAATATCTGAACTTTTTTTTCACTTGAGGCACTCAAGAATGTGATTCTGAAGTAATTTACTGGAGAAATATGTCTTTTTAGGGGAACTTCCATCAGCAAATATTTAGTCTGAGAATCCTTTCATTAAAATAAAGGGCAAAAATGCACCCTGATCAAAGGGATACAGTAAAGGTAGGCAGCCGCCATTCCCAGAGCAGACTCTGTGGGGGGGATGTGAATCCACTGAAATGAGTGACAAACTTCTCATTGGTTTCAAAAAGGATCAGACATCACCTCTGATTCTTTACTCTTCTGCCTCTTTTTTGTTACTTCTGTTTCTCTTAGCAGCTGCTCCTTCTATACATGTAAGGAACACCTACCTGCAGATCCATATTGGCATGCACTGTTATTTTATTGTGCACGCATGAGAAGAAAAAGTAAGTTTATAATTCTGAGAACTGTTTCCAAGAAGAGCCAAGCACCCCCAAGACGAACCAAACTAACCCATACAATTGGCAGGAATAGGCCCAAATTAACCAATAGCAGCTGCCTTGCACTCAAGAGATGTGGCAAAAGTGACAAATGATAACATGAACCATAAAAGTGAAGAATGAAAATAACAGATGGTGTCTTTGCCTGACTTAGAAACCTAAAAAACATGTATTCTCAGCTTTGAGAGAGTCTAGACTCTCTATCATTTCTTCAAGCACAGTTAGATGCACATTTGCAGGAAGAGGTTGGATGTAAACAAAACTTTACATTGCGATCGGTTTAGTCTGCCTTTCCATTCACGTGATCCTAAAGGATGCAAAACCACACAATAATATGACTGGAAAACACCAGATGAAAAACTGTATGTGGTAATATGTTATTTATATAAAAGTATTATGTTTCTATGTTGTAGAAAAATACATAGAATACTGGCAAAAATTTGACCTATTTCTGGTTTTGGATTTTTTTTATTATTTTCAGTTGGGTAAAATAAATATTTGCAATTTTTCTTCAAAGTCTTTTTAACTTACAAATAGATCTTATTAGAAGCTTATGCTTCCAGAATCACAAATATGAAACCAAGAAACACCAGTGGTTATGATTTATATAGCTGATCTGTGACTATTATGCAAAGACAGGTTTTACCATGACAATTATACTTAGGTAATTCTGACAGTTTTCTTTGTGTTGCTAAGGAATTCTGTAAACAAACCCAATAAAACCACAGAGTACTTCAATAGCAGTGACAAAATTTTGTAGCCACAATACTGAGAATATGGTCTAATTATTCTATAAACACACTTTGATTTGTTTACTTCAGTGTCAAATTAACTTCAAATATGTACCAACAGTCACTGATTTGATACGGTATACAATGCTGCCAGTGACTGCTTTCATTGTGGTGTGTGTAAATCTATCTCTTTTTAAAATGAGTTCATTTCTGAAAGCGTCTCTGCTGTACATTGTGAATACTAAACAGGGAAACACATATGCAACTTATTTAAAAGAAAATTATTTCCAATTAATTTTGCTATGATCCAGCATATTTTGGCTCCATTTTATTTTTCCTTTTGCACAGCAGAATGAATATTTTTAAGAAAGATTAATAACTCATGGCACAGAGAAACAAATTACAATCTTACTGGGGAAAAATGAGCTAAACTAACCTCATCTCTATCCATGCAGTTGCCCTGAACCAGTAGCGGTGCCACTTTAAAAGAAAGACAGAACTTTGACTGTTATAACCAATCTGTAAAACTGGGACAAGATCAAGTTTTTTGAGCAGTTGCAAAGAACACAGGTCCTGAAGAGACGCACTAAAAAGCAAATGATTGCACTGTGGTTTTCATTTTCTTACAGTATTTACCTAAACTATACTCCAGGGAAAACATCAATGGCTTACAAAAACACTGTGATGTGGGATTTTTTGTCCTTTTTAGGGAGCTCTTTTCAGGGGTTTGCTGCATACCATGACCGTCAGTGGTGGCAAGTAACAAATTCAGTAATGGCAGCTGCTACTCTGCACAAATGACTTTGTGCACACCACAGCTTAGAAAACCCTGGTTTGTATCATAAAGTGCCTTTCACAGAGAAGGATCTCCAAATGGTTTATCAGCTCTGCACCATATATACAGGTCAGAAGCCCTCCCACTGAAACAAGGTCAGCTCAGGAGAGAATGAGGCTGCCAAATGGCATCTGTAAAACTAAGTAAGATAATTAAGCAGGAAAAAGAAAGCTTGTTAGTCCCACATTCTGTCCATGTCAGAATGTAAATGGGCAGCTGTTTCTGTCCATTTACCCAAGTAGTGTGGGAGGTGTGACATTATCCAGTGGACCAATACTGCTGCGGTTGCTTCCTCTGGTCTCTACATAAACACTTGCTGAGGTGTCTTGCTCCTGCTAGCCATGAAACACTGAAGGACCTAACAGGGACCCCAGTGACTGGGTATTGTGGGAAGGATTTGGTCCCAGGGTGCTAACGTGTGTGCAGTATAATCATCAACAAGACTCCACAGCAGGCTCCAGTGTTCCCAGCAGTGCACCTCAAATGGCACTGAGCAGGGACACGAGGACTTACACCCTTTAAAGGATTAACATCTCCAGGAAGAAAATACTGGATTTACTGTCATAAGCTGCAAAAATCTAGGGACTTGTGGAGAACTTAGAGTTTTAATACTTGTGAAGTAGAAATTGTGGAAATTAACAATGAAGTTGTGGAAATTAGAGGTTATTATTACAAAGCCTCTATTTAAGGGATAATGTTCTTGGCAGAGAAATATACAAGGCAATAAATTGCATTAGTAGGTGATTATATTCCCAAAGCAGAAACTGCAGCGATGGCTGAATAAGTAACCACACACACCATTATACAACAAGGGAAAGGATAAACGCCACAAACACTGTGCCTTCTAAAAATATTTTATAAACACACATTATTTCTATCCATTACTAGTGCATTTAAGAGTATTGTGTTTCACTGTTCTTAGTCTTTCCATATTTACCTGAGTAGAACAGATAAAGTCTAAAGGAATTCAATTCATAGATGGGCCTTGGACACCTGACCCATCTGATGTGCATTGGTAAAGATATACAGACAGTTTGTAGATCAAGTTCATGGGCAGGGGGAACATTTTCAGCTTCTCCACAAGCACAAGCATATAATAAGAAATCAAGGGGAAAGGACCATCTTCCCAGAAATCTGTGGTCCAACCCTCTGGGGATGCTTCCACTTGTACAGATAATCCCTACTCTAGGACTGAGCCCTAGGTCAGCCCCTCAGGCTGATTGGGGTATGGAGAGCAAATCCCTCCTCCTCATCCTTAGCTCTCATTTCTCAAAAAAAAAATCCCTCCTTCCTCCCACTTATTCAGGGTGAGTTTCAACCAAGAGAAATAACTCTCCCAGCACACAGCCCACATGGTTAGCTGAACCAAAGCAAACTAAGAAAACACAGCAAGAGCTCTATCTTCATCTTTTCTGTACTTCATACTCTGCAGCTCGGGGCTCTGATGGCTCTTCAGCTATTCCAAGACTGCTAAGAAGGATTCTCTTTTCTCCCTCATTATGTATGGCTGAAAATTTGTAACAGTTTCACCAGCCATGAGCCTCACTGCCATTATTCCTGCCACTGTTACATCACTATAAGCCTGCTTTATGTGTATGGAGCTCGCACTAACCCCAGGCTACACTTCAACTCACTTGGAAATGAGAGAAGGATGCAACATGCCATTGTTATGTGCAAGGTCACAAGAAAATTCTTCCTCTCCTACTATTTTCACTGACTGCCAGTAGGTTTCCACGAGGGGGAGGTGTAATGGAACTGGTTTTGCCCTACAAATCTCTGCTTAGCTTGCAGTGTATCCACCTGGCAGTCTATCTACCTACGCTGTTTCCAGAAAAGGGAGGGGGGTGTTGGAGACCCTGCAAAGACCAGTTTCAAGCTCAGGAAGTTCTCCGGCCAGCTTCTACAGGCGATACAGGGAGACTGACCCCTCCGAGGAACTGGTGAAATGTCTTACTTTCTGAAGTCAGGTGTCTGGAATGAGGATCTATCCCAGCTTCCAGAGTTTGGGTTGCCTACAGTAGGGTTATCCTCTGTGAACACACATCTGAAAACAGTGACAGGGTTACACAGGGTGTGCACAAAAATTCCATGGCTCCACCTCCACCATTAACCTCTCTCTAGCTGATTTAGCAACTTTAGGAGAATACTCCAAAGTGTCTTCTGGTATGGTTTTAGGGATACAAAAAGTGAAGGGCCAAGGTGCTGGGGGTCTGGCACATTTTACCTCAGCTGCCTTGGCTGAGGGGAGACCTGAAAGGTCTGTTAGAAAGAAACCTTCAGATTCAGCCTATCAAGAAGATGCAGAGCAGGTCCTCAGCTTCAGTAAGTGGCAGCTGCAACACTTCCTGAAGAACAGCAGAAATACACTGCATCAGGTGATGTGGTCACCTGTACCGAGTAACGACAGGATTTGAGGGCTTAGACTTTCCTCTTCATATTCTTGAGGGGGGACTTTCAGATTTGTCGGGCTTGTAGATGATCTGAAATGTGTGCTAGAGTGCAATTTAGTTAGAGTGCAATGAATTTTAAAGAGCCTAAATCTTCAGACTTCTATTGACTGTGCTGTAAACATTCAGATACTTGTTCAAATGTTTCCAGGGTGGGGGCATCTATCACCTCCCTAGACAACCTGCTTTAGTGTTTCACCACCCTTGTCATAAAAAATTTCTTCCTTAGATCTAGTCTAAATCTACCCTCTTTATTACCTCTTGTCCTATCATAACAGGCCCTACTAAAAGTTTGTCTCCATCTTTCTCAAAAGCCCCCTCTAAGTATTGAAAGGCCACAATAAGGCGTCCCCAAGGCCTTCTCTTCCCAGGATGAACAACCCCAAATCTCTCACCCTGTCCTCATTGGAGAAGTGTCCAGTTCTTTGATTAATGGATGCACTGATCTGCACTCCTTACTTCTGCAAATGAGCCCACCAAAAGCCCGATTTTTCATCTTTTATTTATGCGTCTGATTTCTTACTTCTCAATGTGAAACAGAAACAACTCTGTCCTTCTCTTAGCAGACCAGAAGACTTCTTTTTACCCAAGCTCCCCATAGTAACTGTTGCACAAGAACAACAGACTGCTAGTTTGGTCTTTACAACTTCTAGTAGTACCTTCAAAACCTCTACACCAAAACAACAAGGCTATTGCTACAAAAGTAAATTGCAACTTTATTATTTGTTCCTCTAGGAGCCTTTCAGAAAAGTCTAGTTGATTTTCAGCTTTCAGTTGCTAACCCAATAAACTGGTCAATGGTTGACAAACTCATCTGACTTTACCTTTAGTGGTTTGGGGACAATGTATATGATTCCTTTTGCAGGCAGAGTTCTAACACTGGGAAAAAACATCTGGATTGTTTTCAGCTCTCACAGCTGCTTGCAAAGCTTTGGACACAACAGCAGCAGTATTAAGTGAGCAACACTCACTACAGGGGCTGGAGTTGGTCCCTTGTCAATAAGGATGCATATTTACCTATGAATGGGTTTCCAGACCTTAAAATCTGAATCAGATGTATCTCTGTTACCTGAGAAATGAAGAAAAGCCAAGCCAAATCCAGAATAAACCTGTTCAGAGGAAGATAAACAGAAGTACTTGAAAGTAATCTAAGTGTTAGAATGGTTTTTAAATAATTTTCTTTATATTTTTTACCTATCATAAAAAGCTACAAAAAGATACATGCCCTTTTGAGTGAGTCTAACTCAAGACATTTTTGCCCTTTTTAATATGTCTCAAGGATAATTGTAACTTTTTTTTCAGAGCTATGGTCCTACAAGTGTAAGACAAATACCAGCAGCATTGACAGCTATCCTGCCGGAATTGTGTGCAAGAACAAAAGGCTGGGGATTTCTAGCACATGCATTTGGTGTGTCAGACACGTCATGGAGTGCTGTAAACCCTCAGAGCAGGCTTTGAATTTGTGTATATTGGCTGTAAGCAAACATTTCTGGTGGACTCCTCTGCTCACAGAGGCCTCGTGTCACTCATGTCCCCATGCAGGCTGACCAAATTGGCTTTATGCATATGCTGCATCAGGTTATATCTCTGCTGAAAGTCAGCCCAAGGAAAAATAAATAAGTAGATATAACAGTTCTTTCTGTTCTTTTATCCTAAGACCAGATACACTCAGGACACAGAATATGCACCAAAAAAAAAAAAAAATTAAAAAAAATGAGTGAAAACTTGTTTAAAATATTAACCCTCTTACAATGAAAATGAAGTTTCTGTGTCTTTCTCCTTATGCCACTCTGATGTCTTCCACTTTAAAGAGCACATTCCATTGCTATCAATGCACTAGGCAGTAACACACCTTCCAAATCAGCTGATGTCAGCTGATGGTGCAGATAAAAGACCTAAAAAACACACAGTATGTTAAATTGCACTGGGAGTTGTTGGGAGAATTGCTGCAGATTATTGTCCTGAGATTCAGAAAGGGAAAAAAACCACCACCACAAATAAGAGGTAAGGATTTCTATTTCTGCACCTTCAGTAGAGCAATTTGTAGCTGACAGGATCTGACAAGCATCCCACTAGAAAAAATTACTTCCACAGATGAGCTTCAGACCCATGGGATCATCAAGACAGGGGATGGGGAGAAGCATGTGGGGGCAGAGGGACAGCAGGAAGTTCTCTGCTCATTGAAGTGCAGTCAGATGCAATAAATATCAGCAACTGTGCATTGACAAACCATCCTGCCAAGGTCTGCAGCTAAGACGAAACCAGGAATAATGTTCTTAATTCAGCATATTCTTAATTCTTGAAAGAGCACTGTGGGCTGTCCTGTTCCTGTCCTGTCCCATCCTGCTGATGTACTCTGGGCATATGTCAATGCTACCAGATCCTTCCATCTGTGCAAACTGAGATCTGGTTTAAAACTGATTCCTGATCTCCCTCTAACAGGAGGAAAAACGTCTTTCTGAAATCAAGAACATCCTGACTCAGTTCTGGACAGATGACTTCCTAGAATTTCCCCAAGATCTTTTTCTTCTTGCCTGCTCCTATGTGTGTGAACCAGAGCTTGGGAGGGTGAGGTGCTCATAGCCAAGGGCTAGGAAAATGGTCATTCAATAGGAAGGAAGGCAAAACATAAAGGATAATTTAGAAAATATGGTGGGTATATGGTAATGAAAGATCCCCAAGATGATTTACTGATGCCTTATACAAGGCTCACAAAACTATCCATAAGACTACAAAACTACCCTGAATGCTGAAGGAGCCACTTGTATCATGTTGGATCACAGCAGGAAACATGGCAGGAAACAGCCTTCCACATTCAGTTCAGGAGCAATTCTTTAGATGTACAGTATTTGTGGGATGAGCTCTCCCTGAGAAGACACTGAGATAAGAAGTCAAGCACAAAGAACAGGAGAAACAGAATCTGATCTTCCCAGAAAATTCTGTTAGGCGATGCTGTTAGCAGAGGCTTAAGACAACAGGCTGACCTTTTGGGTAACCTGCATTGGTGCTCAGGCTCAATGGATCATTCAGTCACTACTACTCACTCACTCACTCACTACTAAATCTCATTACATCCAGTACAACAACTAACCACCAAAACAATGCATAGCACATCCCAAGTCAAATACCCTCAAACTACTGCAGAGAGGGACAACAGCAAAGAAAAAGATGCTCATTAATTCTATTGTCCTAAGCTCATGGGGAACCCATCTTTCTCCTATTCCCTCCATTTCTGGCTGCGTATCATGCATGAACTCGGTCTTCCAGAACAGAAACTAAAGAAAAGGTCTTATGGTACCATCTCCATAAGAGTCTTGGTGGGAAATAAAATACCAAGTATAACAGCAGAGAAGGGGGGAGACAAATGGACATAAGCAAAATAGGGGCTAAGGACCAGAAAGAAAATGCACAGAAGAATCTTCCTGTCCTTCAGATACAAGGAAGAAGAAGTTCAATTTCAATGCTCCTCTATGGTAACATTTACATAGATACCTTCAAGGCAGATATGCAAATATCAACAAAAAGGTGGCTCAGAGGTGTGGTGCCTCTTTTCAA
Organism: Aleadryas rufinucha; assembly: GCA_013397815.1. NCBI lineage: Eukaryota > Metazoa > Chordata > Aves > Passeriformes > Aleadryas > Aleadryas rufinucha. Next base: position 21,308 of record VZTH01003607.1, read on the forward strand.
ACAGTGCCTTAATAGACAGTGGATGTGTAAGATATGAGTTGGCCCCGCTGCCTACACTAGAGACATTAATGGTTTTGCAACACAGTAAGACACGGAGATGAAAGTGAATTGGAAGACAGAAATGAAATTTGGGGTCAGAAAACCAAAGGGCCTCTGTACCTGGGAGGAAGAAGGGCACATTTAAACTCAATCAAGAGCCTGGAGTCACCATGAGAGCCCACACTAGAAAGAGGCTGCTTTGCCAGTGAAATTCTCTCACTTGTGAGTCTACCTGCTGACTCCACAAATGCATTAATAAAAGCAGACTGAGACAATTTAATAAGCTCACTCCTGCTGCCAATTCCTTTTCCTCCATTAAAAGAAATAACCCATCCCTCTAGTTCCAGTCTGCTAACCAGCTGGCATAAAGCCCAAGTGGGGCTCAGCTCTCCGGCCCTGAAAGGCAAGAGGTGAAATCCAGTCCTTGCTTAATACCAAGAGTATAAAGCCAATTTAAAAGTCTTTAAAAATCTATCTTTGATCGAAAAGAAGATGTTGTTTAATTGAAAAGTCTCCTTTTCTGGAACAGATGGATTTTCCTCAAGCTGCAGGCACTTCAAAAGGATTCCCAGTAATGTCAGAGCTTCTTAGGTTTAAACTGTCAGCATCGGAAGGGCTGCTACAGGCTTTCGTCTCCAGCAGGTTCCTAAAGACCTCTGGTGTATAAAGATCCATTTTAAGTAATATAAATGCTTTAAAAATACAGTAGGGAGGGAAAACACTAAGAAAAAAATTCCATCCAAATAAAAAGTTATCATGGTTTCTGCTGGGGACTAATTTCCACAGTAGTTAGGTATTTTTGTAATATTAATACTTTTGCTTCTTGTTCCTTCATTTGCATAATATAAACAGTAATGAGGTACCCATTGCTATAGACACACAAAACCATGTTTTGGAATTGCTGCTTTACTTCAAATGTATTGCATTTAAATGAAGATGGAAAATGCACTTAGGCAGGCATTATTATTCAATAAAGTGTGCCCTGTCATGTCTCATCATGCTTGACTAAAACTTTGTAACTCTGGCATAGCTGGCATAAAAATAGGGATATGCCAGTATCTGGATGGAGACATAACATTCTCCTCCAGGGAGAGCAGACAGCAGTTTAACTGAATTGATGCCATACCCAAACTCCACTGAGCTCTCAAAATAAGATAGACTGGGTTTTTTTAATTTCAGAACTGCCCTCTGCACCTTAACTTTCATGACCCATATGAGGGTTTACCTTTTCTGCATATATAGCTTTAAATTCCTGGGACACACTTTCTTTAGAGATCAGCAAAAAACATAGGCAATTTGCTTTAAAAACAATTCCTCCACACAGACAAAGGTGAGGTCTCTTCAAAATTAAAGTAGATGAACAGAGACACCTGATCCTCAAATCCATAGGCTGCTGAGGTTTTAGGACAAAAGATCTGAGAATACTTCACTGTTGGACTGGGGAGAGATGTGCTCTAGAGTCTAACAAGCACCAGGCAAGCTCAGTCTCCCTGTTCCCTCAGCTCCACCTGGACTCACACAAACCAAATTCAGCTGACACAGATTCTACCACATCTCCATGCCCTGCTTTTCCTGCACATGGGCTCTAAGATACTTTCTGTTCAACAGTTCATGTAAGTCTTGGGACTTTCCCTCCCTGGACTTAGCATCTTTAAGGTGAGGTCCTCTGTGAACCTCATCTTCATGTTTCATTATGCTTAAATTTCTCACTTGCACAATAAGAGCCACAGGACTTCAAGGGGTATTTGTGAGGGAAAACAGGGCTGCACAGAGTCTGTAGGAATGAAAGTGGGACACTGCAAAACACATGACAGGAAAATTTTCTAAAACAAATGCACATATACAACTAATTTTTGGGTTTCCCATGCATCAGGACCCATAAGGGATCTTCTGTCATGTCACATCATATTAGTCATAGCAGTGTATTCCCTTCACAGCAACAGGGTTGGCTGGTTTTCTGAACACTCATGTTTGCTATCAGTAAATTTGGGAATGAGGGACAAGGGGTTAGATTAGGGCAATTAAAAGCTTATTTTGTTACCAATTACTCCTATTGCTATTGTACTCCTGTGCTATCTCTGGTGTAATTCTATTAAGTTTTTGGAGTGGCAACAGGGACAAATTTGGCTCAGTGTACTTAAATATTATTTTTGTATTTGATACTCGTGGCTGTATTTATATCCAAAGCAATATGTCTCTTATTACAAACATAAGTCTTTGTAATGGCATAAGCACTGAATGCATAGGACATTTAGCCCATAAAAATAACGAAGGTCTGATTCAGTCTGCATTGAAATCATCTACAAAACTCTCATAATTTCTAATGGAAACAGAATCAGGCCCCAGCTTTTCTGCCCTTTAGAGGGGAGAGTTGCATTAAGAGTTAGTGGTAATATCCCCATATTGATGAGTCACTCACTTTGCAGTACATAACATTTTATGAAGTAGAGAATCACTTTCCCTAAGCAATTACAATTTTGAGACAGGATCTCAGGCACTAGCAAGTTCCTTTGTTTCACAGCCCACTTTTGTGTGGTGCTACAGCCATTCTTAACATGCCTGCCTGGCTATTTGCTAGGGTAAATAATTTGTAAAATGTGGTTTCTGTGATAAGAAGAGATCCCAGCTGGGTATTAAAGTGTGGGTTAAGATCTCGGTGAATGATGGTTTCCCTTAAACTTCTCACCCCATTTCTTCAGCTTCTCGGTTAGGGGCCTGTCAGTAAGAACAAGAACATCCACCTCTGAACCATATCAGCCCTCCTGAAAGGACTCCCCTTTAACCCTTGTCCAGTGTTGAGTGTGAACACCACCACCTTATCACATATGTAATAACATGAGCAAATGCAACTACTACAGAAATCTTTAAAAACTTGTGCGTGTTACGTCAGCACTGGCAGAAATATAGACATTCCTTCAACCACGTTTTGGGAAAAATTGCAGACTACTAGCAAAATCCTCACGTCTCTCCAGCAGGACTGCTAAGAGTTACTGTGAGCTCTGCCCACAGGAACAATGGGCTGCACTAAGAGCATTGCAACAACTGAAATTTATGGCTCCAGCAGTGGGAAAAGTATGTATTGATATCAATAGCTTAACTTTGGTTATTGAAATAGGAAGATTTAGTTATTTGGGATGAAGGCTCCAAGCCACACCACTGTATTAAGAAAGAGCAAAGATGTAAAAATGAACAGGCCATCTAACGGTGCTTGATAGGCTGCTCCGGGGGATGGCTGTGTTCTTTTCAGCTCAGAAATATTTTGCAGTACTTAAGCAAAGCATTACCTTGGCCACTCGCTCTCTCTAGTGGCCACTGTGGGGAATAACCTGAGCTGTCAGCAGCATGTACAACGCTTCAAATGTTTCTAAAGGAGAAGCACTTCCAGAATAGAAAGGCAAACTACTGGCTTTAAACAGAGAGCATTAAACACTTGATCTGCCACTCAAACCTTTGTCATCTCACCATCACGCTGGGGAGGATGTAGGCAACAGGGCTGATTTTCTTCTAACAAACCTCCTTGAACTGCTCACTGAACTACCTGCTTCAGTTTCTGACATGGTCAAGGTGTCCTTGAGACGCACTGCTAATGCACATGCAAAGAAAGAATGACTTCCGACGGGAGAGAGGTGTGATTCACACAGGGGAGATCCCGGCTCTGGTGAGCTTTTACACGGAATCGTAGAATACGGAATACAATCTGCGCAAAGTCCAAGAGCAGCGAAAATGTTGCTCCTAGAAATTAAATTGCCATGGGCTCTGCAAAAATGTCCTTTTTTCCTTTTCTTTTTTTTTTTTTTTTTTTTTTTTTTTTTTTTTTTTTTTTTTTGGGGAAAAACATTTTTTAAACACCAAACAANAAAAGCAATTATTATAACCCAACACAATCGTTTCAGCCAGGCTTTCTGATATGAAGTATCTTCTTCCTCTTTCACTCCAGCTTCTGCTCTTACAAACCTCAGATTGCCCAGCAGCACTGTAAATCCACTTCTAACATTTCCCAAGGAAGGGCTGTTGCCCTTTGGATTATATTCCTCCAAAACTGGAGAAGAAGACTCTTAAAATGTAAAGAAAAAATAGAATTTATAGATTAGAGTTTAAAACAAGTGGAAAATAAATGCAAATTAAATTACTTACCGCATAAGAGTAATGGAAAAGACAGTGCCAAGACTTTGGTTTTAAATAGAATACTTTCATTCCATGTAATTTTCTTAATCCAGAGATTGAAGTTACAAGGCACTACCTCAGTCTATTGTTTAATGACATTTATAACTCTATAATAGTATTTTGCAAAAATAACTGCTCAGGCTTAGCATTTCTGACTATGGAATAGACAATACAGTGATGTCACGAATACAAAGTTAGTAAATTATAATCTGTCATTTGGCTTTAAATAAGTGTATTTCTTCAGACAATAGGTATGATGAATATAAGCACAAATGAACCATGAATCCCTTCAATTATTCTTATTTAGATTCATTTTCCTATGAGTCTTCATTTAATTCCTATCACAAACTCTTTACCATAAATCAAAGACAGGCCGGTCTTGTGGCAACATGTCTACTTAATATAATAAAGAAACACCTACAGAGATTAAAAATAGCATTTCCATGATCCAAGGTTCTTTTATAGCAGTAGAGTCTTGTGTTTGAGGCTCTGTTCTGGAGTTTGCAATATTGTCCCTTCTTCTCTACCATTAGATTGTTACTATCAACCACAGAAACTATATTTAAAGCCTTTTACCTTTAATACTAAACCCAGTCCTGGAGCAATAAGGATATGATTCTCCTAGTGCTAGAACCTCAGCTAATCAGCACCCACCTCTTGCCCTGACAGCATGGAAGTGAGTTGGTATTATCAAAATAGCCCATTCTGACATCCAGAATCAAGCCTAAGGCCTATGAGATTCCAGATCTGGGGTTTCAGTTCAGGCAGACCCTCAGGGGACAACTTGGGCCCTTAACTGCATCAGTACTAACAAATATATTTAGTTTTTAAGTATCTTTAAGTTTTTAGTATATTTTAGTTTTTACTCGAGTCCCCTTGAACCTGACAAGCAGCTGGTCCGAAGTTTCCCAGCCAGAATCCTTGTGCTCCATCTGGCTCATGCTGTCCTTTGAGCAGCAAACTGCACATCTGCAGCAGGATTCCCATGCTGCTCATGACACCCTAAAACCCTACTTCTGGATGTCATGGTCTCAGCTGAGTTCATGGCCCCTTGTGAGAGTAAGTAAATGCATCCAAAAGACTCCTGTCATGCCCTCTGTTAGGAACCACTGATTTAAACCCGCACACAAAGCCTCAGGGTCACATGGTGCAAAAACTGTGCCACAGTTCCTTTTTGTTGCTTCTCCCTCACCTGTTTGCCTCCTAGTACCATATCAGGTTTTAATCTTCTGTTTTCCTAACCTTTGTAACACACAGTTGATCAACTTCAGCCCACTTCCCAAGGTGATCCTGTTCATCTGTGGAGCCTCCTGTGCCTCTCTCCTGACACTCTCCTATTGTAAGCCAGCAGAATAGGCAGAAGGCAAGGAGATAATCAGGCAGCCGATGTGGTCTGAATACGAGTCTCGTTATCTCTTTATGCATTCTCTCCTCAAATTGTATGACCTGCATTTCAGGCACCCTTGGGCTTGGGATTTACATTTTTAATATCAGGGGCTTGTGACGCTGTCCTCTTGTTGGTTAATTGGTATCAGAGAGCAAGTGTTTTCCCTTCCACTGAAATAAATCTCCCCTAAAGCTGCAATTGCTCATTCTTTTGTTCCATCCTCATTTGAAATGGGTTCTGCAAAGCCTCCACACCATGCTAAATAATCTTCAACTCACACTTTTTAAAATCTGTTGGTTTATGCCTTAATGGCTTTGATGGGCTTTGCTATTCAGTCTTGTTACTTAAACCACTTTCTTCATATTCCTAAACTCTGTGTTTTCATTCATCCTTACCACAGTGGACTCTTTGAAGCTGAAAGGATTTATTTATTATCCAGAATACTTTTCCCCCCTGATTTTGGAAACATACCTTTTTAAAAGACAATGTGACACAGTTCAGGGTATTTTCTAGGTCTAGAATATTGAGTCTAAAACAAATGCATTTTGTGTTCTGATTTGCTGAAAAATCCATCTGTACCTCTCAGGGAGTAATTTTTCCACTGGATCTGTGTCAGCTCCAAACAATAGAAATGTTGCACTCATCATCAGTTTAATGTGATCTGAAATAACATTCTGTCTGAATTCAGTAGTTAGTGGTGTTAATAAAAGCTAATCAGTAGCAATGGTGAATTTCTGGAAGATTACTGCACATGAGCTGTAATTCTCTGTCTTCAATATGCATTGCAATTTTAAATTAAACTAATTTGGACACACATAGGAAATGTCAGTCTGGGTAACACTGTGTAAACAGACTGAAGTATCACAGAGGAGGATCAGGAACAAATAAAATTTTCTGTGTGACTTTGTTCTTAAATCAATGTTGACACTTTTGCTGCTCCTACAATGATAATGTAACTTTCAGCTTTCTTCGTGTGCTGTCCTTATTGTGCAACCACGGAAATATTGAAAAGAGTAATCATCATTTTGTCAGTCATTTATTTTAATATTGTTCTCCAAATATTTGAAAATATCTAAAAACAAGGGCAGAATTTCCGAAGCTCATCTATCAGTCGGAGGCAGTCTGCTCTCCTTCCAACCCACACACAGCTTCTTCGAAAACTGGAAAGACGTCCGTGTATTTGAAAAACCGCCAGTTGCTTCCATGCCAGACAGCTGATGTGCCCAGATTCCTCCACTCTCTGGGGAGAGTTAATCGGGAGCCAAAGTTGTTTCGTTTTCTCTTTTATTTTACACTGATTACAGAAAGAAATGGTGTCACCGAAACATTTCAGTCAAAAAGGGTTTTTCTAGTGATTCAGCCCCAAAAGACATAGACATTGAGCCAGCCTGAAACCAGAGGTGACACTTAATCTGACTTCTATGGGAAAAGAACTGAATCCACACTGAGCCCAAATTTCTGGGCTGATATGTAATAGCATTTGCTTAATTAGAGTCCAGCTGGAGGTTTATTATATAGCAGGATACAGTAGGCTTTTACTTCTTCAAATCAGTCATGGATACAGGCTTGGCTGAAGAACTTTGCTTCCTGTGATCTAACCAGGACACGATGGTATTTAATGGGACTGTGACTGGTTTTTTATTACAAACTGGCCCCTGCAGAACTTTGACTTTCCCTGCAGCCATGGTCTCTCACCTGCAGTCCTGACATACTTCAAGCTGCAGGCTGAAATACCAGTTTTAAGGGTGTGGTTGGAGAGGCAAGAACCAAGGTTTGTATCTGCATTAGGTGGCCTGGAGTTAACCCATTTAACTACACAAAGGTCATCTTCCTAGTTTTACGTGTATAATTATACCACCTACTTTAGTGTCTCACAGCAGGAGGGGGCACTTCCAGGTTCAGCTGGTGCTTGCAAAGTGCTCTTGAGGTTGTAAAGAATTTTAAGTGCTATTTTCTAAAGTTGTGTGCAGAACATGACAGCACAGGCCACTCCTCACCTGGTCAAGATGGATTTCTCCAGCATCATATTTCCAAGTGATAAAGTTCCCCTGCTCATACTGTGGCTTAGGTTTCACCAGTGAAGAATTTGAAGGGATTCTGCTCTTGGGCAAATAGGAAATTTAAAATCCAATGAGAGAAACTCTTCCAGCAGTCCTTCCAGATTAGAAACAGGTTTCTGCATTATTGGATAGGCTGGGGGAGAGTTGTCATGAGGACTTGTCTCCTTGAATGGTGAAATGTTCCACCAGGATGAGAAGTATACCCTTGCTCCACAAAATGCACCAGGGGCTAGATGGTTTTGATGGCCATGGTTCTCTGTGCTTCCAGGAGAACAGTAACTGGAATTCCAAAGTGCTGTCTCCATGCTCCAGTGATACCGACCAGTATCCATTAGGACTGAGGACTTAATATTTGCTATTAAGTACAGAAAAAAGAGAGCTTGCCTGCCACAGATTTTTCCCAATTTTTATATGATGAGTGAGTCTCGGACATCAGAAACACTTTCAAGACCTTGAGCATCAGCTCGGCTGTGGTAATTACCCATGCACAGATACAGAGTCTGAGGCAAGACTTCAACTCCTCTGAATGAGATTCACTATCAACAACAGAAATTAGCTATGTTCCAAGTACAGCTCAGGGACTAAGTGCTTGTACATGCATATTTACCACAGGTCAGACAACATGATTAAATGTATTATTCCCAAACCTGGCTGACACCAAAAGGGTTAATTTCTTTAGATGTGGGATTTATTTCATAAACTAACGAAAGTAAAATCTACACACTCCCTTAATGCTGACATTTTTATAGAAGAGCAATGGATATAACTGCTACTGCTTTCATATACCCTCTTCTGATCACAGAAGGCCTACCTCAGCTAATGTCCACCCTTCTACCTCTGATAGAAGACAGCAAGAGTGAGTAGGTCATGCCACAGCTAAGTTCTATTCTAAACGAGTCAGGCTAAATAATCCAACAGCAAAACCTAATAAAAAATGACCCAAGTTAGAGGGATGAGCCTTGTTAACAATCACGTAACTGAACAGTGAATACTAAATCTAAGTGGGCTTGCTTGGACTTACACCAGTTCAGGCCATGACCACACACACTTCAGGCAGCAGATGGGATGGGAAGGAAAGGAAAGGAGTTAAACCCCTATCATTGTGCCCACAGGTATCAAATTGATGGGGAGCTGAGAGAGGAGACTCCTTCAGGCAGCACAACTGTGTACCTTGCAAAGGGACACCTGGGATAGCACATTTCTTAACTGGGAGCCTCAGCAGCTCTACCTGGAATCTGCACAGGTCACACAATTCCTGCAGCAATGTCCTTCCAGTGTTTAGAGGCCAGGTACAGGGAGCTGACTCCTGGCTATGCTGCTTCATCCGCTGACTTTGTTTCCTTGCACACCTCTTCTGCCCCAGCACTATAAGCCCAGAATTCAATTCAGGAAGTCTGAACCCAGAAAGAAAACAAGCCTATACCACCAAAGAGAGTCAACATCTCTCTCCCTTTGCTCACTGATTAGTACTTTTTAGCTGCTTCTATTCCCCCTTAAAACTTGCAATTCAAGAAGTGGAGAAAATAACTCTTCTCATTAGCAATAACAGTCATGTGAAAAGAAAAAACAACTTGTCTCACTAATTATGGGCATTGTGTTTGCAGTCCATTTGCTCTTGATCACTTCTTTTCAGTTACTCCTTGTACTGTGCTTCATCTTGCTCAGTGAGTAAGACAGCAGCAAAAGGGGAATATAGTACCTCTTACTGCTCAGCTTCTTCATTTTTGCAAACATTAGGGAGGCCTTTTCAGCTCTCTCAGAGGATAATTAGGTATAATGAGGGTTAATACCAGAAGTCCAGTAACAGCAAGTCCCGTATAATATTATTCTTTACAGCCATAGCATATCCTAAAACAGGTGAGCCAGCAGTACTTTTCCTAGTACTACAGTCCACTCCACTTCCCATGGAGTTTTCTCTGTCCCAAAATAAAAAGAAACCAATAAGCTAAAACTAACAAGCCCCTTAAACAGATATTACTTCCCTGGTCATCCAAAGGAGTGAGTGAAGACAAGATACCTCTGTGCTTAAGAAGTTAAGTTAGAATAAGAGATGAGCTCAGCATCCCAAACTGAAAAGACAAAAAAAAAAAAAAAAAAAGGGCGATTCCAAACTGCTTTCTGTTCATGTTGTTTGCAGCCAGACAAACCTCATTAAAGCTGCATTTCTGCAGAGCATCATAGTGACATTCAATGGACCACTTGCAAAGTATGCATTTCCTTCAAGTGTCCAGAACAAACTATCTGGGTCTGGAGCTGCGACCAGATGTTTGTTAAAAAGCCAAGCTCTGGGCAAAACAACCATCCAAGCTTCCACACTTGCTCCAATTTGCCAATTAAACATACAAAACAAATAATGGGAAAGGGGAAGAAGGAGGAGCAACACCCTGTTGCTTTGCCAGAAAATGTCAAAATAAGCCGGAGATAAGAGCCAGTAGAGCTACTTACACCACATTAAAACATGCAGAGCATTGCCTGCCTCCTGATCTCAACATTAATTTGTCATTGTACTGAAGTCTCATTGTGTTTGTTGCCTTTAAGGGAGACAGAAGTCTCATATGCCATCTTTGAGGGAGTGTGGTCAGGCTGCCCAGCAAGACATTTCAAGGGAAGGCTGTTATCCCCACCTTGGAAAACCCATAGTGTCTCTGTCTGTGCAAAAACCTAACCAACACACCATAACGTGGAACAGTCTGTCCCAGCAAAGGGCTCAACTACTAATCCTCTCTGGTACTCATTCAAAGCAGCAAATGCTCCTGCTCTGGAAGCACAGCAAGGAATAGCTCTCAGCCAGCTCTCACAAGCAGTAAACACTGTAAAGGATGCCTTGGGATGCCGCTCCAAGTTTCAGTATCTGCCTTCTTCCTGCACCCAGAGGCAGGTAGCTACACACAGACTAAAGATAGGCTTGCATAACACCTTCTATATTACTCTCCTCTTGAGCGCCAGTTTTGTTTATGCACCAAGAACACAGCAACTGGACACCACTTACAAAAGAGCAACACTGAAATCCTCTCATTTTGCCCATCTTTCTGGCACTCTCTGGGATGTTTCTGGCTGGGAACTGTCACCTGCACAGATTCACTGCACATAAACACAAAAGGAGGGAAACATCACTGGGTCTATGGAACCTGATGAAATGTGTTCCAGAGTCCTTAAGTAATTGACTGGTGTAGTTGCCAAGCCACTCTCCATGATATTTGAAAAGCCATGGCAGACAGGTGAAATCCTTGGTGACTGGAAAAGGGGAAAATTATACCTATCTTTAAAAAGGGTAGACTGGAGGACCCTGGGAATTACCAATCTGTCAGCCTCACCTCTGTACCTGGGAAGATCACGGAACAGATCCTCTGAGAAACTCTGCTAAGGCACACAGAGAACAGGGAGGTGATTCAAAACAGCCAAAACAGCTTCACCAAGGGCAAGTCTTGCCTGACCAACCCAGTGGCCTTCTATGATGAAGTGACTACATCAATGGACAAGGGAAGGATTACAGGTGTCATTTATCTGCACTTCTGTAAAGCCTTTGACATGGTCTCCCACAGCATCTTTCTCGCTAAATTGGAGAGAGATGGATTTGATGAGTGGACTGGTGGATGGATAAGAAAATGGTTGGATGTTTGCATCCAGAGGGTAGTGGTCAATGGCTCAGAGTCCTGATGGACATCAGTGACAAGTGATGTCTCTCAGGGGTCCATATTGGGACCAGTGTGACTTAATATCTTCATTAATGACACAGACAAAGGGATCGAGTGCACCCTCAGCAGATGACACCAAGCTGAGTGGTGTGGCCCAGAGGGACCTGGACAAACTTGAGAATTAGGCCCATTGGAATCTCATGAGATTCAGTAAGACCAAGTGCAAGGTGCTGTACCTGGGTCAGGGTAAGCCCTGATATCAGTCCAGGCTGGGGGCTGGACAGATGGAAAGCAGCCTTGGGAAGAAGGACTTGGGGGTGCTGGTGGATGAGAGGCTGGACATGCCCTCGCCATGTGCACTGGCAGCCCAGAAAGCCAAATCTGCCCTGGGCTGCATCCAAGGCAGCGTGGGTGGCAGGTGAGGGGGGATTCTGCTGCTCTGCTTCACTCTGGTGAGATCCCACCTGCAGTGCTGCCTCCAGATCTGGGGTCCCCAGCACAGGAAGGACATCAACCTGTTGGAACCAGTCCAGAGAAGGCCACCAAGATTATTACAGGGATGGAGAACCTCTGCTATGAGACAATTGGGATTGGGATTGAGATTGGGATTGTACAGCCTGGAAAAGAGAAGGCTTTGGAGAGACCTAAGTGTGGCCTTCCAGTACCTGAAGGGAGTCCACAAAAAAGATGGAGAAAGGCTATTTAAAAGAGCATGTAGTGACAGGACAAGGCAAAATGGCATAAAACTGAGAGTAGGTTTAGATATTAGGAAGAAATTCTTTACTATAGGGGTGGCGAGGCACTGGAAAAAGTTGCCCAGAGAAGTTGTGGATGATCCCTCCCTGGACATGTTCAAGGCCAGGCTGGATGGAGCTCTGAGCAACCTGGTCTGGTGGAAGGTGTCCCTGCCCATGGCAGTTGGGTTGGAATGAGATGATCTTTAGGATCTTTACCAAACCTAACCATTCCATGATTATGATTCTATAATTCTATTATTTTTTCCATGGGGAAGATGTAACAAAGCAGTATGGACCTAGTACAGTAGACCAGTCCCCAGGTGAGAAGTGAACCTGATACTTGCTAAGCCCGGGAAGTGTAACTGTGTCAGGTGATAGGTCACAGCTTAACAAAACGGGGGATGGACAGAAGGGAGGAGAGTCCCAGGGTGACTCCAGCAAGCTGTGTGTACCTAAGGCCAGCTCTGAGCTCTGCACTACAGTGTAGTTCTGCAATACAGACATACACATTCACTGATCTCAGAGATGACAACAAAAACCAGCAGTGATTGTGATTCATCTGTAATTTCCCTTTCTAGCTCCTAATGTGCCCTATGACACTGCTCAGGAGTCTTTCTTTGTATGAATTAAGAATTGTACATACTTTGCTTCATTCATGTATTTCTGTAATTATCAGGTGCCCATCTTGTTCTTAGAAAGCTTCTGATTGTCCTTAAAATACAGTTCATATCCATCCTTTATCATAAGAAAAGCTGCAATCCTTACAAAAGACAAATTATTCCAACCCACCATCCTGTCATTGAAAAAATGTCATTGGTAATTTGGACTGCTGTTGAATTTGCCAATAGGTTCATTTTGTACTCTAAAAGGGAAATCAGATAATTGCTTTGGCAAGACTGCACATTGCTTATTGCACATGGTTATTGCACAACCTTCAGCAAAAATGTTTTTAAAAAAAAAGTTTTCAGAGACTCTTAAGCCTATCCTCTTGCCACCAGCACCCTCTTTTTCCTGCTCCAAAATCTCATAGCTTTACTTTATCCTTGACTGCAACATCAGCATAAAAAGTGAAACTTGACATAAATTGGGGGAGCAGTCTTTAAGTAGAGATGAAACAAATCTTAAAAGTATTTTGGTCATTTTTAAATATTTAAAGACTGCAACCACAAAATCAAAGTTTTGTGTTTCAGATACTTTTACGTACTGGTCTAACCAAAACCAGCTTTGTATAAAAACACAGTTTGGCAAGGCAGCTCGCTTCCATAAAGAGAACCATCCCCTTAAGCTACTGCTTAAAGGTCATTTGGCCTGCAGAGTCCTGCCCCCTTCTCCAGTACACTCCTCTTAGCAGAATGGGAATGACCCAGCATCCCATAAACCTCTAAGCCCTTGAAATACCAGAGGCACCCAAGTCAAAGAGTAAGAAAAGCCATTAATTTGGTATTCATTTCCCTTTTTAGATGCTTGGTGTAAGTCATTTCTGGACCTGGATCCTTCAAAGGCTCAAACACAGTTTTAACTTTACACACTGCCTGGGGTTCCATCTACTTCAACAATTGCAAACACTGGGAGGCTTAGGGACTTACAGACTGAAAACTGGGCTCCACTATCTCTTTAAAAAGGATCCAATCTATCTGGAAAGCCCATTTGCGGGGAGAGGGGGGCATGGGGAGAGAGGGTGGGTGTTGGGGTTGTTAACTTATTACACTTACATTACACCACGCATTACACCATGATTAGTCCACTGAAAGAAAACAGCAGGAAGAAAAAAAAATAGCTCCTACTTCCTCTCCACTCCCAAGTTAGTTTATTATGTGTATTTGATGGCCCTTCATGAAGACGCAGTATGACCCTGAACCTGCAATGACCCCTGTTTCCACACAGAACATATGGACTTCAGTGCAGGGGGTTGCCTGGACAGGGCTCATTGTCAACTGAGACTCAAGCATCCCTGAGCAAGCAGAAAAACTAAAGCATATTTTAATATTCCTTTAAAAAAAAAAAAAAAAAA
>VZTH01003607.1:35349-53868 GCA_013397815.1 Aleadryas rufinucha
AAAAAAAAAAAAAAAAAAAAAAGTCCAGCAGGTTTTTACTCTTCTACTTCCATGAGACACTTCCTATCGTGTTGTTTTACAACTGAACACATCCCTGTAGGTGTCAGATGCTCGGCAGGGACTGCACTACTTACATGTAAGGCACCATTCTGCAGCACCTTGAGCTGTGTAATTCAGCACCTTCAACTCTTTCTGAACTCTGCTTGAGCTGGGGGCACTCAGCCCCTCTCCGGATGGCACACAAAACTAGTTTACTTTGATCTTAAGTGCTGGAATTGTTTGTGATTAAACCTAATTTCATTAAATCCTCAACTTTACCCATTTCCCTAATATTTACAACTTCACTGAAAATAATACATGTACAAATCACTAGCAGCACACATCCTAGTGAAGATGAAGTTAATTTACAGGATCTAGCCTTTAAAATAAAAGGATTTCACAACAAATCTGTTACTATAGCAACAGAGTAAGCTTATGTGAACTTCAGGCATTCATATTCATAGAAACTCCTGAAGCAAGACTGACTGTTGGCCATAACATCCCTCCTCTTGCCAAGTTTCAAATAGTGCATGAATTATGCCAAAAATAAATGGGTGTGACTAATACAAGCACACAGAACACCAAGGGAAAAAGAAACACCCAAGCTTTTGCCTCTAAGGCAACATTTGTTGATAGAAAAGATGGGCATTTGGAGAGTATGCCTTTTCCTTCGCTGTATCTTTTTGCTTTACTTGCACATCATAAAAGCCCCACATGCACATTTGCCTGCCATAAATTGTACGACTGCTAGTAATCGCACATCTTTGCAGTCTATAGAACAAATCTTTTTTTAAAGACTTGCTCCCTTTGTACTCCCCTGGTATTTAAGGAGCACGTGTGTGCTGGAGGAGGAAAGTCAATCTGTTTTAACTCATACCTTTCTCTGTCACATAGCTGCAAGCAATTCTTTTTGCAGCCTCTGAAAAAAGCATGTCCAGCCTTAGCCCATGACAACCTCTGTGACATTAAATTCATCTCTCTCACATCCTCTCCTGCCCGTCTCATCTCTGCACCCCAACCCAGCCTGCCCACTCTCATTTAGCAAGGTCAGATTTTTCCAAGGGCCAGACTGCATTTAATGTGCTGTATCCAGATCCAGAGACTCCCTGCTAATTACTGTGGTCACACTTCCTAATCCAACAAGCATCAAACTGCACAGCAGTCTCTGAAGTGGAATAGGTCACCTGGCGATGTGCTGCAGGTCATTCGGTTGGCAGATTTATCTTGATGAAAGACAGTTGTATAAGGTAGCTGTCCCAACATGAACAGCAATGTAGACTAATTACATGTGATACACCCACTCTGACTCATGAGATAGCACAGAAGTAAGGCACGGAGGAAGGGGAAGAAGATGAAGAGAAGAAGGAAGAGTAAGCACAGTGAGCTCTTAACTCACCTAAGGAACAAAAGAAACTTTCACACTTTACACTCTTCCCTAAGGAATAGAAAAGTTCCGCAAATTTGGGATTTCAAGATTTTGTTCAAATCAAGATGCAACCTCTCTTTTTCTGTCCCAGCTCCTCTGCTGTACAGCAGCTCCATTTCCCATTGCAATTCAGTCCAAATCACACTTCCTTCTCAGAACTCAGTAACATCTTTTGGGTCTGATGGACTCTGTAAAGGCTGAGAAAATTGAAAACAAACAAGAAAGCAATAGAGGCATCTCTCTGGATGTCATTTCAGCCCATGCTCCCGCAGATGACTTTACAGTTTTTCACTTTGCCCAAATCCTGATTTTGCTTAATGATGGAATTAGCCCAAACACATGTTGAGAGAAGAATGTGAAGACGTGGGAAGGCTCAGGAGACCAAGGCAGACCACCACGGACCAGGGGTTTTGCAGTAGGAAAACATAAATCCCTCTAAAAACTGATCTTGAAATTCAGTGTGGAGGATACAGAATAAGTGGGTTTTTTTTGCATGCATTACCTCAACATTCAGTCTACCTTTTAAGATCAAGTGTTAGGCCCTGAACCCATGATCTTTCCCAGTGTATTTTTGACAGAATGGTGGCCTCCAACATGCCTCCTGTCAGGAATGTCAATGTATTTTCCCTCTTTTCAGGTGTGATGACATCTTCAAAACTTCAACTCAGCAACTAAGTGTGGACAGAATTTTAGCCAGGCCTCAGGATGATCCCCTCACCTTTCCCATGAGTTTATTAGCATAGTTATTTTCATTTATTTTGACAGTTAGTTGAGTTCAATTTATTTGAATAGTGTTCATTAGAGAATCTCAAGATAAACTATTTGATAAAAGTTAGCCAGGTCAACATCTGAAAGCAAGAACATGCCATCTCCTCAGAACAAAAGAGTTGGCCCAATGGAACAGATTAAGTAAGACACAACTTGTTGCGACAAGGTTGCTTCAGGAATGAAGACACTTGGCTGGGTTTCCCTGCATGTGACCTGTTGGTGGAGGTTGTACTGATCTAGATATTAAGTTGCAAATGCAACAACTTAAGTGTAGCTTACTAGTTACAGTAACTTCTGTTAGTATGGCTTTGAACACTCAAGAATGGAGAGAGGTGAAATACAGTATGTCTGTATGAGTAAGGATGATGAGAACAGAACTTGCTGATCCATTTTGACAGTCCACTTATGCATGATAAAGAAGGCTGCTTTCAGTTTCCAGGATTTAGGCCTGGAAGGTGGGAGATCTTGTATGAACACAACAGAAAAACAAGGGGGAGGGGAAGAAGGTGAGAAATCACAAAAGCTACTCATGGTCCATGGATTACTTAAGAACACCTGTATTACCTGAACACTTGACCTTGCTTTGCCCTGGATTATTCATAATGCTGGCATCGAGTTGCCACTTGCCAGGAAAATCATATTGGGTTACTCACCAGGCCTGCCTCCAAACAGACCAGATTCAACCAATGCTAAAAATTGCACGTATTCATAAGCCTTTGCCAGCTGACTGCCTATTTCCTAGCCATAAGGGTTTTGGTAGTTTGGCCTCCAGCCCTGTTGCTAACAGCACTCAACTGAACAAAATAACATCTCTTCTGAGCGTGCTGGGACACTAGCAGACACCACAAAGCAAAGTATGCCCCTGAGGACTTGCTCAGAGCTCTCAGAAACACTTACCTTGACTAAAATACGCCTTGGGTCAAACTCCGCTGCCTCATATCCGGATACAACGGCCAGGCGAGGAACCAAGGAGCGGAATCACCCACTAGATTTTACACCACCAGCCACCATTGACTTACCCTAAATTTGTGTTAGAAGTCGCTCAAATCTAACTCAGCCCTCCCTGTCATCTCATTCTGAAATGCTGGCTATGGACTTTGTCTTCTTGTTTCATAACTACATTTTGGACTCACTTGATGGCTTCTTGACATCTCACACAGCACTTTGACTTGGTCCCAGCATAGTACTGTATCACATTAATACATTTTCCTCTTGGAGCTTTTAGTAAAGGATTTCTGGAGCATGCAAGCCTGCTCTCCCTCAGGCTTTAAACCATCCATTCTTTCAGGACTATAATGCCAGCACCCTGGGGCCGTAGAGACAGTCCCTGGAAAGGACTAGGAAGAAGATCTGAAACTTGCTTTCAGTTCTACCCATTACACATTTTTGGTGCCCAAAACCCTTTGGGAGAAACACTAACTACTGGAAAGCAGAAGCAAAGTCCTATAGCTTCATTCTAATAGTAGCCAAGGCTGTGTTGGTAGACCAAGTAGTGGCCATTGCCTTTAAATGTATTAATTCTGCTTTTTAGAGAAACATGTGAGTCTTGGCAGAACAGGTGGTAAGATTTCAGAGCAGTTGTGTTATAATTCTATAAGCTTACAGCTGTTCCAGATATGAGTCACCCTGTTCAAACTGGTATTCTTAATACCACTTCCCCGAACCACTCAGGACTTGGAGCTTAATTTTCTTCAAGAGTTGCTATTAGGTGACTCCAGTGGAAACCTTCGTTTTTGTCACAGTCAAGCTCTCATTTCCATTTCTGTCCTCTAGAACAGCTAAATTTATCTCTACCTGTTTGAACCTATTGCACTTCTTACTCTTTCCTTCCAGAAAGATGTCGGTTGTTTATAGCCGGCAGTTTTCTGGAGGGAAAGAGGTTTCAGGCCAAAAAAAAGCATGTAAGTGTGATGGTGGCATTTATAGCCAGGAAGACATTGTTCTGTGAACAATGAAAGGGCAGCCTCTGCAAAAGAGCAGGATGTTCTGGGCACTTCTATCAAACTGCACACCATCTACACAGCCATGTCAGAGACTGCCTATATAAGCCAGCCAGGAGCCCCAGCAGGCCTAACTACCCCTAGAAGAGAGAGGTTTGCTCTTAAGTGCCTCAAGGCTGCCCTTTCCTTGCCATGCAGGCAATATCCAAAGGTCCTTTGATACCTGATACAGGTAAATGCCCAAATTCTTCTGGGAATTGAGAAGTCCTCTGCAAATTTGCAGTGTCAGAAGTTTGAGTGACACAGGCCATGCTATGTCTTAGGGCTTCCTGTTTTCCAGCTCAGAGAATTGAAAAGGCCATGTACTGAAATTTAGTAAAGACCACACTGACTTCAAGATGAACTATTAAGGGCCCAATAGAACAGACTGCCACAAATACTCCTGGATGTGAAACGGAGCCACTGATAAGGTTTTATTGATGAGTTCTATTACTCGCCATAAAGGACCTTAACTACATCTAGAAGACAAGAAAGAAACTGCATTCCTAAGCACCATTTTTAAAAACTCCAATGCTTTAAGTAAGAGCACTAAATATCTATTGAAGTGTCAAATTCAGAATTACTCTGCTCTTGGTAAATTAAGACTTTGGTTTTCCTGGTAGCAAGATGGAGATCTGGTGCACAGAGATGAGAAACATTTCCCTCATTACTCTCTATGGGTCTGCCTGGAGACCCAAATCTTAAGTAAGTGCTTAAGTACTTGATTGAACACAGAAAAAACTTAAGCACACGTTTCAGTGTTTTGATGAGTGTTGCCATATGAATTTCAACATGGATTTACAGATCTATAGCTTGACTGACAGACTCAACCCTTTCAAACATATATTATCTAATTAGTGCCTGAAGGGAAAGGCCTAGATATAGAACATTTGTCTTTTAGCACACAACTCACACAGCATTTCATGATGTCTTGACACTTATTAATTGCATTCAGTTTGAATATAAACACTGTCACATGATCCTTAATTGAGAATTGGCTGAAATACCATAAACAAAGGATTACAAGCCTAGAGCAGGGAGGATGTCTCGGGGGATGCCACAGGGAATTTTGGTTGTGTCCAGTCTTGTTCTCACACAATAAGGAAAACAGAACTATAAACAAGACAGAATTTGTAGATAGTAGAAAACAGACATGAGAACAGCCAGAAAAATAGACAACCTGGAAATATCTGAAAGTTGGTGGATGGAAAAAAAGAAAAAAAGAAAGAAAGAAAGAAAGAAAGAAAGAAAGAAAGAAAGAAAGAAAGAAAGAAAGAAAGTTGCAATGGAAAGGAAGTAAGAAATTTCTATCTTCTTCTTCTCAGCTGGAACAAAGACAATACTCTCAACACTTTCTGTCCAAAGAGTTAAAAAAACCTCCAAGGATTATCCAAAGTATGCACAGAACTGTAGTAGAGACAGTATCCCAGTATTATACAGATCAATAAGACTGGGTTACTCTCTCCAGGGAGAAAGGCAGAAGTAGAAAGGTTCTGTAAAACTACCATGTCTTCGAAAAATCTCTAGCAGCAGGAATGGCACCAGTATAAATCCCCTTCCTGCCTCCCCTCCATCTGCCAACGTTCTTCCCTGAGGCTGTTCCAGCTTTGCCATCTCCAAGTCTATGGATTACAGATTTCAGTCATCCCAGCTCCTGCTACAGGATGGGACTTGTTACAGAGGCAAGATAAACTTATTTTCCTGCCTTGGTCATGATATCTGGGAAATTCCTTCCTTGCTCAAGCAATCAGAGTCCGGGACCCCAGGATGTGACTGCCACCAACAGACAGTGGAAGAAGTGGATGACACAAAAGCACTCCAGGGTTTGAGAGTCTCCTACAAGTGCGTATGACTTCGAAGGTGTTCGCAAGAACATGGAAGATCCCATGGGATTGAAGGACAAGAGCCTAAACTTGCAATGAAAACTGAAAGCACCACAAACTTTGGCAATCCCTTTCTGAATAGAACACACTCTACCCTTCACCTAAGAGGAAGCCAAGTGCTGGAGCCTACACTGTGTGTAGAGCTGCAAGGAGTTAGTCCAAACACATTTTTTCACATTAGTTTGGCATTTGCTAAAAGCCACTACAGCTGCATTTATAGCAGTTCATTTTTTCAGATGACCAGAAGACTTATTTTCATCTGCCTGTCAATTAATTCATTTATCATTTCGACCTTCCCTTTAAGTAAAAGTGTTCTCTCATAACTTTCATATCATTGTAAATTTTTACCATATGGGGGAATCAAGTAAAATTCACCAGAGCTTTCAATCAGTGTGAGAGAGAAAGAGATGAAGAAAAGTGCAGCAACAGTATATTTCAGAGTAAAATCATTTATTCTGCCTAACAGTGAAGCTGCTATCTAGAAACAAGACTGATTATTCATAATGCTACCCACTGCTATTACCAGAACTCTCTACAGCGCCGATAAGCTTCTATCCAACATGTTTAACATGTCAAAGTCAATCTGCATTTCCACGTGTGTATTTCATAGCATTACTTCAGTATACAATCAGCCACCCAAGTATCAAATTGAGTACACATTTGTTTGTATGTATTTAATATTACCCTAGCTCTTGACAGCTCTAAAAGAACACACATCTTAGAAATAACTGAGCTTTCTTTAGGAAAAGATCTGCCATGAAAAGTTCATTTTTCTCTAAGCAGCGTAATGGTAGAGGGTTACTATTTTAAAGTATGAAGACAATTATAACTGTATATAATTGTATAATTGTAATTTTATATCTTTATTGCGATAAACAGTATGATTTATAGCAAGAGTAACAAAGGACAGGGGTATCTCCCCTAACAAACACCCTGCAATGGCAAACTCCAGAGAACAGGAAAAATAAGGGATACACCAAGGAGCACACAGCAAGCCAATGGACCATACAGATTCAGCTCAGACCGACCAGGCCTCCTAACCCTTGCAACAACACCCATCCCAAGCCAGCTACTGGAATCATTGATAGCTCAAGTAAAGCAACAGTAGATAGACATAGATTGGGTCCAGTACAGTCAGTCCCAGTGACACAGGACCAGGCTGTCTCTAGAGGCCTGTGGTCCCACTTCTAGAGGCACCAGCTCTTTCAGCTAACTGCTCAAGAGCTCTTTAACAGCAATGCCACCACTTCTGGCATCAAGCTATACTTGAAAGATACGTAACTATTCTCGCTCCTGCATCTGAGCCAACACCCACCATGTCTCTGCTCAGTTTGCCCTACGTTTGGACAGCCACTCACAGAACTCTGACAACATCCTGCAAACAGTTTCATTTGCCCAAGTGTTGCCTTTCCCTGGTCTTAAAATCAGAGCCAAACACAGTTAGAAGGGAGAAGGGGTTTACCTCGGTATTTATTTAAGGATCCTTAAAGGTGCACTCTCCGTCGGGGTCAAATGTGCTGAGCAGCACACGACGAAATGCACACACACGATACATCACATATACAGTTATAGGCCTTGTGAATTAGCATATCTATCAAAGATGCCCCAATGAGAGGCGCAAGTGAACCCCTCATCTGAGGAACCTTCCCCCTGGATGGGCCTTAGTTTACAGAATGTGTTCTGGAGAGGACCTTGGTGTCTGGGGCTTTCTGACCCCCAACTGCAAGGCTTCCAGGATGTTTGCTCTCCTGGCTTAACGGAATATTGGGTCTATGTGAGTTATCAAACCTAAGGAATTAAAAATATGTAGGCTAAAAGCACTAAGAATACATGTATACAAAAGAGTATATAAAAAGGGGTATACAAAAAGGCAAAAAATCATCATGGCATCACAAGAAGCACCCCAACTTCACCTGAAGTACCTGAGGATATAAAATCCACCATGTCCTCCTCAGCCCCACCACCGCCCACCACCACACACATCCCCATCAGCTCCCACACAACCAGTGGAATTAACAACAGTTCACTCACCCTTCAGAGAACAGCTTCTGCTGCCTGGTAGCCTCAGGATCCTGCTGCACCTCAAACACAGGGCCCAGTCTCCAGAACCCTCACAGCTCTCCCATTCCACTCCAACTGAATATCTTTTTATAGCCCAGCCTCCTCACACTGCATAAGACTCCCACGCTGACTGAGAGCCTCTTAATGCTCCTCTGCCTGGTAGAGGGTGGGAATGTGCCTCCCCACATGGCTTTACAAATATTGAACAACATCACATAGTCTCTGCAAAGACAGAGAAATTGTCATGTTCCCAGTCAGGGAAACCAAGGCAGCAGCTTCAGCATCATCCCTGCTGCCTGTCAGTACCAAACCTGTGCCTTTCTCAAATTAGCACAGGGAGTCAGGAGCAGCTGTGCAGGCCATAAGCAGATCAGCTCCTCACACATGAAAAGCTTGTCTGAAGTGCCCAGTGCCAATGAGCTCTGAAGCCAATTTCCACACAGTACTAGCAGAGCTCCCTTTTGGATGAATCACCTTCACAGCCAAAAAATGAAAGCCTGAGGAAAGCTTATTATCCATGAAATGCAGACTTGCCAAAAAATACAAAGCCCCCAGCATTTTGAATTTAGCTTACCTTGGAGCATCCCTGCTATTTTAATGGAAAGACACCTAAGCATGCAAACACTGAAGTATAGGTTAAGAAAAGCTAGCTGAAACCTCTGGCCCAATTTTCTTCCTGCTCACATTTCTGAAACAAGCCCATTTGGGGCCGGGGTATTCCTCTGCTTTCATATAACCAAAATCAGGACAACCTAAACTATCCCTGGTCATTCAGCTTTAAAATATGTGTATCCCTCCTTCACACTGTACACTGCATGTACCTGCTACCACAAGAGAATAACAAAAATCAATGCTTTTGTGTGCTCACTTGTGTTCTTCTGAATAAATATACAAAATACTGAAGATTTTCCTCTAAGTTACTTTGGAAAAGCTCCTGCAGTCATTTTTTTTGTCTAGTGAGCATTTCCTCTAATAAATGCAACACACAGAAATATTGAGTTTGTGTCACAGAGACACTTCCATACAGCTGAGAATCATCAGGCTTTGAATCCAGCTAAAGAGAGATGAATTAGCAAATACAGATGACATGTTACTATTTCCTTTAAGAGAAGGCCTCACCAGCACACATGATGAATTCTGAGACCCATACATGATATAAATAAATAGCCATTAATTTTTTTTTAATTATTATTTGGAGTATCAGGCAAGCTTTCTCCGTCTGAGATTTGAACAAAGGTATCACACTTCTTTCTATTTACCAGCGTATACCTTGGACAGCGCTGACAACAATAAAAATGAGGCAAAAAAGCTTCCCAAATGCTTTGGCATTGTCTGGATGACCACTGAATTTTAATAACAATTTCAATTAATTAAGACAGGAAAACACTAGAATCATAACAACAGTGCTATTTTATTGGCAGGCTGTTGTGGGAAAGAGTATTCATCTGTTGGCCAGCAATAAAAATCAAAATAACTGCAAGTAGCCTTGGGGCTAGAATCTGCTCTTATTTACACCATCCAGGTAATTCCATTTATTGCAGTGGGACTTCTCCAGACAGATATTGTGGTTGTGCAGCTGTTTAACACCTCGTGCAGAATAGAGCCCTCCAAGGAAAATCTGGCTCTGTGCATTCACGCTTTCTATCAGGCATATACTCATATGGGGCTATAAGGAAATGTTAAAAAATAAAGTAAAATAAAAGTGGGGACTTCTGAATCAGGTTTTAACTCCTCCCTCCTGCATAAGGTTCCAACCGAATTACCAAGTTCATATTGTGCCTCGGAGGCACAAGAAAGTATAAGGGGTAAAGAGCTCATTTCTCCATTACTAATTCCAATTATTGTTAACTGGAGTGAAAAATAAGGTGGATCAGAGTGAAGATGTCAGAAGAAAAAAAGATCAAATAACTTGAACAGGCAATACTAGTACATTGACTAGCTATAGCAGCTGGATTACAGGTGGTAGTTTTTCCTCCCAAAGAATGGCTGGCATAGGAAACAATTTCTAAGGTGAAACAGAGGACACTGGTCATGAGACCAAGAGAACAACAGTCTTTGAATGAACCCACCACTGCAGCAACACTGAAGTAAGATATCCTTCTGGAAGGAGGAAGGTAGACTTGGCATTATCACATGCCGTTATGTTTCCTCCTGCTCCCTTGCATGTCTCAGTCGCTGTGGCAAAAGTGCCAGTTGAGGACGAATGCATCGCTGGAAGCAAGCGAGTGAGATGGCTGGG
Organism: Aleadryas rufinucha; assembly: GCA_013397815.1. NCBI lineage: Eukaryota > Metazoa > Chordata > Aves > Passeriformes > Aleadryas > Aleadryas rufinucha. Next base: position 45,745 of record VZTH01003607.1, read on the forward strand.
GGTCTGTCCCCTGCAAAGGGCCTTTCTGTCAGGCTACACATGAAGATGATGTGTTTAGTTGAGGCCAGTGCACCAGGAAATGTTGGCTTGCAAGATTTCTCACATACCTGGAGTAATGCACCTGCTTAAGTTTGAAGGCAGCAGCTGTTTTGTACCTACAATATCCACCGAAGACCAGGCAGACAAGTTTGTCTTGTGGACACTGAAGGTGCAGAAAAGTCTCAGGTAAACAGCTTAGCAGAGAGAAAACAGTGTGTTCATTGCACAATAAAGATGACATTTTTCTTTACAAAACACTTCAGATTGATGGCAAGGTATTGGCACAGAGGACTTATCTGTACTTGGTGACTAATTCACCTTTGCAAGATACTGCTTCTACAGCTGATAACAGACTCAGACAGGAGTCCTGCCCCTGAAATCATTTCCCATTAATTTCAATCACTCTGAAAGGTTCAGCCACCAAAAGTTTCCAAGTCAGCTGGCACACAAATGTCTAGGTCCTGCCAATATTTTGTGATCCACTTACTGTAAACACATAGCTAATGAATGTTCATTCCCTTGATGATTATTTTGGAAAGTGGAGACATGTCTAAGAGTATTTACAAGGTATGTGGTCCTCCAAAAAATTGATAAATATTCTGACACATCTTAAAACAGAGGCATCAATGCCTTCAGCCAAAGAAATAATGCTTATCATGTATAAAGACATGAGTTATCTCAGGAGCCTCAATGTATTAATTTCATTATCTCTGAACATTGCAGTTGTTAAATACGCTGACCCCATAGCTTGGAAAAGGACAGGAGCAAGATTAATGCAGATGAAAATTGTTAGCTGTTGTGGAAACCTTTGCATAATTGTGATGGCAGTTTTGTGTCGGTCTGTGGATTACATACTTCTACCATCAGCAATGGCCATTGCTAACTCATAATGTCCACTTAGCAGGACCTGAGACTGCAGCTCTTCCAGCACACAGGATGCTCCAACTCTGGGATAAAAGCAGACCTGCAAGTAAAAATGAGATGTGCCAGGGTTGCTGTTCCCTTTTCCACTGAGCTAAGCTAGAATTTGGCAATGCACTATCAATAGCCTACAAGAAAACTTGAATCCTTGATGCCCAGAGGGGCTGATCTTCTAAATATCTAGGCACAAGGTAAAAATTGTTTTATTAATGCACTCCTGTGCAAACAGACATGCATATCCTTAAACAGAAAGTTGAAAATTATGTTTTAACGATATTGTGTTAAGAACCACCAAGAAAAATAAAACTGAGGGTTTTTTCACTACAGCTTTCTAAAGGCAGATGATGAGACCCTTTGAAGACACTGAGAATTGAGCGATACAAAGTAACTTGCAGATGCTGTCTGACACAGCACATCTCCTGTAAAGCTGTACTCACTGACTGCCATCTTAGAAAGCTTTGAGGCGTCAAGGAAGTTGAATGCAATCTTCCGGTCCTCGGTCCTTCCACAAGAGAGTGTGTCTTCCAAGGAAGGGAACAGGAAACGTGCCTCTGTGTGTGATCATGTTGCCATCTAGTGACCGCAGCCCAGAGACCACGCAAGCCCTGACACTTTTCCACAAGCACAGACAATGCTGTGTGTGAAGCAACAAGGTCTTGTATAACTGAGACCTCGGGGGAAATCAGAGCTGTTGCCAAGATATACAGGATTATTCATCCTAAATTTGCAAGTCTCGCTTAGGCAGAAACAGTAAGTTCCTTGAGTAGGGTGATAAGGAACTAAAGCTCATAGAGGTTGTAGCTCTTGCAGTATCATTTTCGTGCCACCCCTGAGCTCCAGAGCCAACAGGGCAGTTCCCTTTCCTGAATTCACACAGAGAGTTGGCGAGACCAGCCACAACAATCAGTTGAGATTCACTCAACTTGCCCTGTTAAGCACAAAGAACAAAACATTCCAGCCTGGGTATTAAGAGTGCAAGGCCTCCTCTACTGCTCTTGCACCTGGATTCAATGGCAGATTTTCTGGGACAGGGGAAAATACAGTTATTTTCTACAGCCCAAAGGATGTAGGTACCCAGCATTCTTTTGCATTACCAAAATATGTAGGCAAATAGAATCTCAGTGTTACACACACAGGCACTTCTGAAATCCAACTGTCACATGCTCTTTAGGCACTCTTCACCAATCCTGGCCCACGACACTCAATTTCCATCAATTATGGTGGCAAACTTCTTTTTTGGCAGTTTGAGAAGGCCAACTTTCTTCCATAAACACGTCCATTCACAGGTCAGTAAGTACACATATGTGTGTGTGTGCATTTTTGCGTGTATAAATACATATACACACAAACAAAGCACTTTCCCCAGAGCCATCTTTTTATTCTTTTCCTTATATACACATTGCTACAAAATAAGCTGTAAAGAACTGAACAAAGATGTTGAGATGCCCTTATATGTGACTTCCTGCAGTATCTTTTGAGAGTTTTTCACCCTGCCTAATCACTACACATTACCACCCCAAAGTCTCTGGATCCTGAAAATTTCTTCTTCCCACAGTATCAGCGTTTGTGGAATTTATCCTTGTTTCTGGCCCCACTAAAAGACCTTCTGTTTCCACCTTAACAGAGTTAACACATCAATATGGATCAGTATCATCTGGATGGTTCTCGCTCTAAACACACGCAGTCACAAAAATAGCTCAACTGTCTTCTTCCTATTATTCTCTGTATTATCTCTTTCTTTTTCTTTAGGATCTGAAAAGCCACCAATTTGTTTTTTCTAAAATATAAATAAATTTTAGGTCATATATTTCCTGATCAAATACAGACAATGAAAGACTAATTTCAGCATACTTTTCTCCTTACACTGTTATAGAAGTTTCAGTGTGGTTTCCTGAGAGATATGATACACACAAGAATTGCTAGCAGATATTATTTACTGGCTCAAATTTATTAGAGATCAAAGAATGGGGGAAATAAGCCTCATCTTTCTTGTTCTTCTTGGCAGTGGAACTTTCATACCACTTAGAAAAACCAAAAGGCAAGAGGAGAAGAAAAAGCATGAGGATATACAATTGCACTGGGGAGAAAAACATGATCACACTGAAATACCTAAGGGATCTAAGGACAGCTTCCAAAAGCTATCATAATAATTAAATGCATAAACCAAGTCAGATACCGATTACCAAACACAGTGGCCCTTATCGCCAACAGCCATAAAAGAATCTTGGTGTAGCAATGCCAGTGCGAAATAGCTGAAGATCTTCCTGCACTGTGACAGTGCTATAGGATTTTGGATGGGATAGTTTTTACAGAAAATGGAGGAGAGAATGCAGCCCCATACCTCCCTCTCTGGGAATCAAGGGAATCACATTTCTTAAAATGCACTCAGTGATGAAGCTAAGCTCTGCCACTCCTGTTAGGTTTGCTCAGGATTGCCTGTTAAGAACAAAGAAAAAAAAAAACATAAAGTAGAATGAAGAATAGCCATGTGCAGGATTCCTATTTTTGCTCTATTAGGCTATATATGATTATTCATGCAGTCAATTATTTTCTCCAAAAATAACTTACTAGCTGAGACTAGAGACTGAAACTTTGTTCTATTCTTTCCTATGGGAACATATATTCCGCAGGCAATCTCTTAAAATCAGGTTTTCTTTTAGTCTTTAGCAAAGTGCTTTCTTTCCAGAGAGACCACCCAGAAGAAAACAGGAAGTCCCATAGTTTCATATTCTTTAAGGAGCAGAATGTTGAATTCCAGCCCCATACTTACCCAGTCACCAAGGAGTTAATGTGTTGAGCAGCTACTTCATGTTCTGCAGATATGTATGCACTGATTAGCAGTGGTTGGAATAAAAGACTACAGCCCAAGGAAGGCGGAGCATTCTCAGAAACAGCAGTCTGGCAAGAAGCTGTCAAGGGAATAGATCCAGAACCCCCAAGAAGAATGAGACCGACTGACTGGGAACAATTAAGGAAAATCATTTTGTTCTGTATAAAGGAGAGAACAGAGCATCTTTCTGAAGTTGTGGAGTCCCTGGAAATTCCCATTAACACAGGATGCAAAAGGGAATAAAAGACCAACAGACTGGACCACTCATAACCTCTTGGAGGATACCAGTAAAATCTCACAAGGAGAGTGGAAAGTCTTGCTTGGCATTATCTCCCTATCAAACATGCTAATGATGGCAACACTGCTTTTAGAGTTTTCATCCCAGTGCAAACCACGCAGATGCTGGCTGCTTGTTTTGGGAGTCAGTCACACATTATTACCTGGCTACGCAACATTTTGCAGAGCAAAGCAGAATGCCCCAATGCCCGCTTTCTCCACTCAAACCCTTATCTGACCAGAAGCTGCACAATGCGCCTTAGAGAAAGCCATTCAAAAGGCAAAAGAGTCCATCCCCAAGCCCATTAGTTCTTTGAGAGAAAGCCATTCAAAAGGCAAAAGAGTCCATCCCCAAGCCCATTAGTTCTTTGATTATTCACAATGTTAATGATTAGCAGTAACTATTGAGAGATTTAGAATTGAAGTGGTGGATCGACTGACAATACCAGGTCCTTTTATGCAGATACTGGAACAACCAAACCCCAGACCTACCTAAGAACTTTATTACCAAATCTTACCTAATTCCAGCTAGGGAAGCAGACAATAGTAGTCATCTTGGAGAAAGACACAGGATCTTAGAAATAAACAATACTCTGTTCCCTATCCTTCTATTTGTACTCTACCTTCATTCCATCAGGTTTTTTATCTTATTCAAAAAAAACATGTTGTGCATAATCTATTATGAAACTGTTTATCCTAAATAAGCAGAAAAAGAGGATTTCTACTCTCTGTCTCTTGCATAGCTTTGGTCCCAATGTAATCTAGCAGCAGTGAGTTTCATAGACTAATTCCACAGTATGTGGAGGTGCATTTCCAGGGAGCAGGTGTGATCCTTTCTACGAATCAGCAGGTTTGAATTTTTTTGTTAGAGTGAACATCACCTCTGTGGTTCTCTCTGCTTCCTTCTTTTTTCTGTGTGCCCTCAGAGGGCATGGGCATGTTCCTGGCTGGACCTGTGTCACAGGGTGTCAATCATGATACAAAAATAGCCCCCTTGCAAATCTATGTATTAAAACTAATAAATTATCCAGAAGGAAAAGTCTCCTTAAAGAGACCCAAGTGGATCCACATTTCCAGCTGGAATGAGGGCAGGTTTACAGAGCCAGCTGATCAGCACTCTCTCTCACAAAACAGGGGTGAATGAGGGGCTGAGTCATGGAAGTGTGAGGCAGAGATATGTGAAAGGGGAGCGCAATGTGCACGGACTCAAAGGTATGAGTCCCACTGCTGCTGCAAAGGATGTGCCAGCAGATTGTATTGCACAGATGATGGAACAAGGAGAAAATTCCTTTCACCATTCCTACACTATTCCTTCTTTGGGGAACTTTATCACATGCCATCTCCTTGATCCTCCTAAAGCAAATTAATCCATTCTGTGGCAGTGAATCCCTTCTGGTCCATGGGGCCTGGACAAGATGAACATCTTACGTGACCTCAGTACTTTTGTCAAGTCCCTGTGTGGCTCTTCGAGGATGAGACAGGAGCAAAGCTTGTGACGCGCATCCTGTCAGTCACAGGTATTCACAAATTCCTCTGAGCGTAACATGCCTGGAGAGAGGACAAAGATAGCCCTGTTTTCCCAGACTAACACTCTCAGCCCCAGAGTGGAAAAGGCAAGCAAATCCATGGCCTGACTGTCAGAGGTGTCACAGAATCACAAAATGGTGGAGGTGGCAAGGAACTTATGGAGGTCAACTTGTCCAACCCCTCTGTTCAAATAGGGTCACCTAGAGTAGGCTGCCCACAACCATCAGCCTTGCTCTCACTGTTTTTGGTGGGAAGTACTGGTGTCTACAGCACCTTGAAGGACAGATCTCTTGCCTTGGGCATTCATTTTATTATGTAACCATATATAGATGAGAAAAGCAACTGATAATATTTCCCAGGAAGCAGTGCTGTGTAGAATGGTGATGGACTCTGATACAAAAGACTGTTTGTAAAGCAACTATATCTAGATACACAAAAAACCCCCCACAGAAATGTTTAAAATATTTCTGTTCAGGATTAATTCATAGCCAGTAAAACTCTGCCTGCAATCTCATATCAGAATAAGTCATCTTCCTATTTCTCCATCTTAGTAAACTGAAAATATAAAAAATAGCAAACCACTCCCACCCTTGAAAGAAAATAGGTATTATCTCAGCATTGGAACAGAAAGAAAAGCAATCATCTTTACATATTAATTGATTAATTAATTGAAATTCTTAAAGAACCAGTAGGAAACAGTTGTCTTAAAATAAGGTTTCATAGGCCGTGGAACAATTTAGTAGAGAGAAATCCTATTATTCTCTTCAAAAGATCTTGAAGTGCTTTGTAAGGGAGTGCTATTAACACTACACATGGGAAAGCCAAGGCCTTATAAGGTGGTAGGATTTATCCAATGTCATTTTACAGCCAAGTAGTGGAAAGAGGAATATAATCTAAATTTCTTAATTCCCAGACCACCACCAGTTTCCCTTAGCCTTAAGTCTATCACATGCACGATTGGAACAGCAGTTGATAACTAATCTGTTTACTCATGGGCCCTCACACTGTGGTTTTGTGAGAATCCATGTAGAAACCTGGCAGGACGCAACAACATTTAACAACGCTCAGCCACAAATCCCTCTCCCTTATGCAAATAAAGGCAGTAAGATGCAACAGGGGCCCACTTCTGAAAAGCGAAGCTGATTTCATACTAGACTTGAGCGAAACAACTCCCAGGACTCAGTATTGCTGTTCCCCAGTGCTCAGTATTGCGGATGGTCCTGTTTAACATCTTTGTCAATGATTTGGGTTGAGTGCATCCTCAGTAAGTTTGCAGAGGACACACATTAGATGGGAGTGTTGATTTGCTGGAGAGAAGGAAGGCTCTGCAGAGGCTGGATCGATGGGCTGAGAATGGCTGGATGAGCTTCAACAAGGCCAAGTGTCCGGCCCTGCATTTGGGTCGCAACAACCCCACCCAGCGAGACAGGCTGGGGCAAGAGTGGCTTGAGAGCTGCTCAGGAGAAAGGGACTTGGGGGTGCTGGTTGACAGGTGGCTGAGTACGAGGCAGAAGTGTGCTCAGGTGGACAAAAAGGCCAATAGCATCCTGGCCTGTATCAGGAATAGTGTGACCAGCAGGACCAGGGCAGTGATTGCCCTGCTGTACTTGGCACTGGTGAGGCCACACTTCGAGCCCTGTGTCCAGTCCTGGGCCCCTCAATTCAGGAAGGACATTGAGGTGCTGGAAAGAAATCAGAAAAGGGAAAAGGACCTGATAAAGGATCTGAAAAAAAAAAAAAAAGTAAGTCCTAAGAAGAGCAGCTGAGGGAACAGGGTTTGTTTAGCCTGGAACAAAGGAGGTTCAGGGGTGACCTTATTCCTCTTTACAACTCCGTGAAGGGAGGCTGTAGTGAGGTGGGGGTTCATCTCTTCTGCCATGTCTTAAGTGAGAGGATGAGAGGAAATGGCCTTAAATTAAGCAAGGAGAGGGTCAGATTTAGATATTAGAAAAAAAATTTCACTGAAAGAGTGATTTTGCATTGGAATAAGTTGCCTGGGGAGGTGGTGGACTCACCGTCTCTGGAAATGTTCCAAGAGGCATCCGGATGTGGCACTTGAGGATACAGTTTAGAGGTGATTATTGTGGTGCAGCATTGACTGTTAGACTTGATCATCTTGAAGGTCTCTTCCAACCTTGTGACTCTGTGATTTCCACCAGCGGCTCAGAATTACCTGTGGGGAGTCACGGCACAAAACCCCAAGGAAGAGGCGGNTTCCACCAGCAGCTCAGAAGTACCTGTGGGGAGTCACAAAACCCCAAGGAAGAGGCGGGGGCGGGAGCCACGATGGCGGCCGGACCCTCAGCCCGACCGGGGGCTGCCCCGACGGCCGCGCCACGCGCCACAAGATGTCGCCCTCCCCTCAGGCAGGGCCGGGCCGGGCTGGGCCCGCCGGAGAGCCCCACGGGGCCGGGGCCGCCGCTGCGCCCGCGGCGAGAGCCGAGACACCCGAGAGCAGAGAGTCGAGAGCGGGGAGAGTCTAGAGCGGCGGGGGGCGGCTCTCCGGAGCCGCCCGGGAGGTGCTGGGTCCC